>CALSBZ010040093.1:0-22919 GCA_943591055.1 Gobionotothen gibberifrons | reverse complement strand
AGAAGAAGAAGAAGAAGAAGAAGAAGAAGAAGAAGAAGAAGAAGAAGTACTTCTACTTTTACTCTAGTACAATATCTGAGTACTTCTACTTTTACTCAAGTACAAGATCTGAGTACTTCTACTTTTACGTCTAGTACAAGATCTGAGTACTTCTACTTTTACTCAAGTACAAGATCTATACTTATACCATCTCCGTTTATAGCAGACCCCGCGCCAGAACAAATCTAAAGGGAGGGCATGTGATTTTCATGGGAGGGCACACAAAACCGTCACGTGCTGCGGGCCTGCGGCACAATATATATAATATCAAACAGCAAGACGCACACTTATCGCAAATACATACACAAATGAAGGGCAACATAGAAACCACTTTTGAAACAATGTGTGCGTGGCAGCACACACACTGGTAAATCACGAGCAAGGCACACTGTTAAGGATGGCAGCTTCCTCATCGTTGCACTCCGAGAGAAATAGTAGAGACGGAGACGATTAACTGCTGTTAGTTCTATTATGGCATTGTGCATGTCGTGAGAGGTGTATGTTGCTGTGTTGGGAATGCTTTCCATTATTTTGGCCAACTCTGCATCTTTGTGCAGCGTATACTCAAACAGCGATAGGAAGAGCCCACTGCCTGACTCGGACATATAGTTGTAACTTGTTGATTTACAGCACTTTGTTCAACTCTGTTGTTTTTAAATGTGCTATAGAAATCAAATGGATTGGATTGGACATGCTGTGGAGTGAATCGTGGTCACCTCTGAGCTATAATATCAACGACAGCTGACACGTAATAACGGCTCCGTGCCAGCTGATCTGCGTGCACCAAAGTACTCATTTCCTTATTTGTTTCCTCGCGTATCTCTCTCTCTCTCCACAAACTCTCACATGAAATGTGTTCTTTTGATGCGGCATGCCTTAGCAGTCCTTTATCAGTCTGTAATGAGTGTTTCCAGTCGCAAAAACCTTTGACAGTAAAAGCCGCATCAAATGAAGACGTATTTATTTTAAAGTGTCTACAGGGGAAACAAAAGGCTGCGTCTGCTTTTAACGAATATTCAAGCCATGGTGTTGTTGTACCATGCAGCGGCAAAAGTGCGCTTCTTTCCTGAAAACAATCTCCCTGGATAACGATCCAGTTTCACCTGGTTCGGGTTTATTAACCCCAAGATCATCTGGGGCTGTTGGTCTTTGAGCGGTTGCTGGCCCAATAGTACCTGTTGATGTGCTGCAAAGCGTCAGGCAGCGGCACGGAGGAGGAGGATGCTGGCGGGTGTGGTACAGGGTGTGGCAACGCAGGTGGTGATGGTACGGGCACAAGGAGCTGTGCATCGAAGGACAGCGTTGGTGGCGGCCGCCTTGATGAGTCAAGGATTGGGCTCGCTAGCCCCGGGGTTTGCCGAGGTCAAGCTTGTGGCATTAAGGCGTGCTGCTGCAACGGCAGGTGCAGGGTCGCCAGCAGCACCATCGGCGGCAGTTATTTCATCGCTATTTCGTTTTAATAAATCCTTAGACCTTTTAAGCCAATTTCTGATGTCCATGTTGTAATTCAAACAGAAATGGGAGTCTACAGAATGCACAATAAACAATAAACAAATCCAGAATAGGCGGCAGAGTGTGACGCTGTGATTGGTATAAATGTGGACGAATCACAAATCACAACAGACACATGCATTTATTTGACGTAGCCTGCGATTTTTTGTTTTAGTTACTATCTGACATCACATACATCGTAGCATAAAAGTTCACCGTTTATTTATAATAAAAAAAATAAAAAAAATAATATTTTTTTATTTTTATAAATAATAAAAATCGTGTTTATTGGGGGAGGGCAGGAATGTCAAATGGGAGGGCCTGGCCCTCCCTGGCCCTCCCACGGCGCCGGGCATGGTTTATAGCCTATGAAAAAAACTATTAGAAAACGAAGGCTAAAGCTAACGTTAGCAGATAGTGACAATGTATGCTAGTTAGCTAGCTCAGCTATAATATTGCGACACTTTTCAGTGCACATCACGCTCTGCCGCTCCGACAGGGAGCTCTGCTCTGAACACCTGAGCGGCCCGTCCTAACAGCTGTTCACCAGCGGTCCAGTCTGTGCCACAGTGACTCCGGACCACACAGTTAATATTAACGAACGCACCCGTAGGTAATGTAGCTGCTGAAGCTAGACCATCATCGCGGAGCAGCAGAGCCTTATTATACAGTACATCCATGAGCAGAGCCGACAGGCAGGAAGAGCCCTGCATTATAATATATACAAAAAGAACACCATGCGTGTATGATGGCACATAACAGCTCGCGGCCGCAGATTACTCCGGGTCCCAGACCCCCCCCATACCCCAAAAATATTTGTATTGCAGATCTACATGAATCACACAAACGACCTATTTTGGATTCAAAACGGCGAAATTCGCCGAAAGGTGACAAGTTTGCATCCCTGTATATAGGTTTTTGTGCATAAAATAGTCTACGGAGGCTAAAATCCCTGTGTTTCCTCCAGAGGGAGTTTCACTGAAATATGAACCTGAATATGAGCATAATATGTCCTCTTTAAATCTGTCTTTGAATCTGTTAATGCAGCATTATAGAAGATGTGACGTGGAGCAATGACATAAGCCTTGACACCTACTAAGGACTGCAGATGGAAATTAGCTATTAGCTCAAATGTGGCATAAATCATCTCTTCTCTTTCATGAGATTAATGTATATGTATGCATGGTCCTTGTTCAAATACATACATAAATAAAATACTGTAGGCATATTAAGCATTTGTTGCTGAATATGGATAAAAGGCAGCTAATGGCTTGACTTCATTATACCATTCTTACCAATACACTAATGTACAGCAATTTTCTTATATTTATTTGCTGTTGTATTTTTTTTCAGGGCATTTGATATTGAGGTAATTCATATGTAACGGAAAGTAATCCGGTTACAATACTTTTACATTGTGATACTTGGATTATATAACTGATTAGATTCTATTAGTAATTGTAACGGAATACATTTCTAAAGTAACCCTCCCAACCCTGCCATTAAGTGATGAAGACAAACACATGGGTGCCTAGGAAAATACACATCAGGTACACAACCCAGGACATATGGCTCCTCCCCAAGGAGAGGCTCAAAGACAAAAATGTTAATACTATTTTTTACGGCTCCCTAAACCAATTTGGCAATGGTACAATAATGGCAGATCAGAAGGCAGTAAAGGTGAAAGGAGAAAACGTAGATTTATGGGTAAAGAGTCCCTGATGCCTGGTGGAGCACCGGAGCCAAGGGGTGTGATTGGTCTTGTTAGGAAAAAGGAATAAAGTGAGAGTGGCACATTATTAAATTCTTTTTTTTTGTTGCTGATCGCCTTTCCCTAAACCCATAGAGGCCAATGGCTGCCAGGACATCAGAATCAGAATACCTTTATTAGTCCCACGGAGGGGACATTTGCGTAGTTACAGCAGGAAACAGAGCCACAGACAGCTTAATGTTACATTATGTTAAATTGAACTACTAAGGCTGACCCAACGTCCTGTGGAGGGGATGCAATCTTTATCAATGTTTTAGTTGCATGATTCTTGGCATGAAGCAAGAAGGGAAGAAAAAAAAGGAAAATACTGTGATGATAAAATACTGAATTAATTAGCCACTTTAATTGTGTGTTCTCCAACTCCTATTCTCTGCGGGCATAATTAAGATGTGTTTATTTGGACACAGTTTGCTCTTCAAGGAGGTAACACAGCTAATTGGTATTATACTCGAGTCACGCATACATTGCAATTATCTCAACTAGCTGCTGCTGCAGAAGCCACTGTGTAGAGCTGGCATCTCCAATTACTCTTTTAAAAGATAAAAATACGGACATATTTTAATGGATTTGTAAATGCAATAGCATTTAAAGGGGGGAGGTTATGTACAGTCTCTTGGAAAGAGGAAAGGGAGTGGAAAATCTATTGGTTCTTTAAGCCACAATGTACTCCCTCAATCGGTTTCACTGATTCTTTCAATGAGGATGCTTGGGTGGGTGGGATTGGATTGGTTCATTTTCTACCTGATGATTTGGCATAATTATACCTTTCATTAATCAATTATCCCAGAACACCACGAGGCACGTTATTCCAAGATGTTCTTCAGTGCTAAACCTTGGCCATCTTGGCTCTTTTGCAGATAATAGAAGTTAAATCAGGAAAGGTTCATGTAGAAGTGAAATAAATGTATTGACATGTGATGTCATGTGGATCAGGGATTCTAGTGATGGGAGGAACCCTGGCGCTGGATGTGATGCGAACTGAAGGTGAATGGGGTAGAGAAGGGTCACAATGATTTTGCAATAACAACTGACAGCAGCAAGAAGAGCGCAGCTTAAAAAACTTCAAAAAAACCCGTTCTGTATTTGCAAATGACATCAGTGACCACTGTGTCATTGCCACGGTACGGAATACAAAAGTCCCTAAGACAAAACCCCGTATCATCATAAAGCGTGATATGAAACATTTTGTAGAGCAGGGTTTTTTCCACAACCTGTTTCTATTTGATTGTTGATATTCAAGATATCAACACGTTATCACATTCACATGATTATTTTTCTGGGGTTGTGCCCATGGCAAAAGACAACAAATAAAGCTCCCGGGGTAAAGTTAATTAATTTCCGTTCGTTGCGTTAATTTCAGTTCAATCCTACTACCAGGGAGGGTAGGTTTATTCCAATCTTAGCTCGCCATCAAGGTCCAGGAAAGGTAATCAGGTGCTGCAAGCACCTGGCAAATAAACATATATCCAATCAAAAAACCTGACCTGTAAAAGGTCACAAGGAATAATTAGTATCTTTCCTTTAAGCATTTAAATAAAAATAAATAAAATACATTCATCTCTTGTACAATACATCTCTTAAATAAAATAAATACATTTCTGGTTGTACAACATTTCTATATCCATTTCTATACAAAACATGAATCTGTTTAAATTCAGCCAGTAAACAGCAAAACACTACTTCAGGGCTGATAGCCAAAAGCCCACAATGTTACACTTAAGGTATAGGGGTCAGTGAAGACCCATGCATACGATATTTCTGTGTACAATACTCAGGGTTGCCAACTCTCACGCATCTGGCGTGTGACACACGCTTTCACTCTCAATCTCACGCTGCCCAAACTATTCTCACGCCAAAAAACGAACCGGCGATCGTTTTTGGTTGGTTATTTACAATATTGAGTTGACAGCTACTCAAGCTGTCAATCCGCTCCCTCCCCGCCCCCACCACTCTTAACAACGTTAACAGACAGCAGAGCAGTGGGAGCCGGTTGGTCACCGACCCGTATTGCGCATGCGCAGATCTAAGATCCAGTAGAATTGATAAAAAGTAATAGTCTGCTGCTTATTGTTCTACTTGGCCAAAATAGAGTCAAAGAGTATATGAGAGTGAGAGTGTGTTAACCCTCTGGAGTCGGTGGACGCGCCGGCGCGTCCAGGTGCGCATCATTTACGTAATTTAATCATATATTTTCGATTATAAGGAGTAGAAATATGATTCAGATATCCGCGGAATCGCTGGAAGAGTAGCTTTCCAGCGGTATCTCCTGTGAGACTGTAACCAGGGCTGCGTTTCACTTCTCTTATTTTTCATTTCCTCGGTCTCTGCCTCACCGGAAGTTGATTTGTCTGCGCCATCTTGAGTAGCGTCCCAATGGTCTTATTTTTGCCGGAGGAGCGAGGAGCGATAATAGAGGAGCTATAATCGAGGAGCCACCAGACCATCCTTCGATTAAATCCTCAGACACTCTGCCCGCCCCTTACTGTGTATCGCTCACTGATTGGACGATGCAGCGCATGCACTGATCTGATGCTTCTTGACATGAGAGCAGTTTCCCAGCGTGAAGAAAATACATGAACTTCACGGGAGTCACTCCTCAGTCTATACTGTGTTTTGTTTCAATTAATGCATAATTTAGTTACAAATATGTGATATATCTGAACAACAAAGTGGACACAAATCATTTTATTCATTTATTGGAAACATTTTCATGATCGATTTTTTCGTTTTACATTTTCATTTATTGTCATTTCCATTCAGTCAGTCATTAAGTGATATTAAAATGTTAATGTGCTACATGCACACAAACAAACAAAGTGTGCAATCCAATGAATGTTAATCTAACTGGGTTTTGATAGATAACATATCTCTTTTTCTTCTCTCAATTATTTTAATTCTATTGTGCACGCTAATCAATATTAATCCAACTAATGTTCGTTTATACATTTTAAGAATGGCGTTTATCTTTTTTGAGAATGAGTTCTTATTTGATTTTATTTATTTGGGTCTACAACAGATGATACAAATGTTTGTGTCAGTAAATGTGTACGAACAGAGGCGGGGGTGTGTGTGGAAATAACGGGGACAGATCTGGCAGCTGTCAGACGATCAGCTGTGCAGCGTCATCACAAACGGACGACGCTTCACGTGACGCTCCGGAGGAAAGGACGTCCCATTGCTCTTAAAACTAATTTCCCTGCTTCTCGTGGTTTCCTTGCGTCCCTCCATGCTTCCCTGGTGGGAGGGACTAGTCACAGGGAAACGACGCAAGTGAGGGACGCAAGGAATCCATTTAACCGAAGTGAAACGCAGCCCAGGGCACAGCAGCCAATATGGCCGCTCAAAGCAGCTTGACTTTACACTGTGTGGGATTGGTGGATTGGTGTGTCCGTCAAGGAAATCTCGTCCGGCAGCCATCATGGTCTGAAATGACCAATGGACATCGAGAAATCACTAAGGACCTACCCACCAAGTAAAGAAAACATAAACCACGTGTCTCCCATCAGTTTACGTCTGTGAGGAGAAAGAGAGAGACAGAGAAAATGGCTAAAAAACAATTGCCGACTTCGCTAGAGATTTTTTTCTAGCGAGATAGAGCCTCAGAACCTGAAGTCTTCGACTCTTCTGAAGAAGAAGAATACAAAGACAACAACAAGGATCCATTTGGACATGGGTAAGTGTAAATATTATAGTAATAGTGTAGTGTACTGGCAATGTGTGGGGAATACCGCGAAAATGAACAATAGGTTTATTGATATATATTTTGTATCGATAGTCATGAACTTTTTCTTGGGACAAAATAGACTCCCCATTAGCAAACGTTTACTCTGTGCTAACGTTATTTTGGTGTGTAAAAGTGAGATTACATGTGTAGATGATTAAATTAATCATTTATTCGTGCCACAACGGAGACATTTACAGTGGCGATAGACATGTTTTTGCCATCGATTATTTTTATCATACTGTTCTGTACTGATAAGGCTGTCAAAGATGTATTTATATGTGTGCCTGTGATTATTTTATAATACTGTTCTGTACAGATGAGACTTTGTCATAGATTTATTTATATGTGTGCCTGTGATTATTTTACCGTCCTGTACAGATGAGACTTTGTAATCAGATGTAGCCTATGTATATGTGTGTCTGTGATTTTATACTGAATGTAAAGTAACTGGAAATACCTGTGTGTGTGTGTGTGTGAGAGAGAGTGAGAGAGAGAGAGAGAGAGAGAGACTCCTGTCCAACCTCCCAAACTTTCTTTTTATGTGTGCATTGTTATTTTTGCTTGAGCAACATTTTACTTGAACTTTATTTCAATGCAGTAATTATTGTCCTACATTTATATTTGTTTTACAGAGAGGTTTCACAGCTGCCTGGGCCTAGTGGCCCACAGGCGGCGTTTATCCAGCAGCCAGAACAGAACATCCATCTGTGCCAGCCCCCAGGTCAAGATCTACTGTGGCTCAAGGGCCTTCACCAGAGCCATCACCACCAAGGACCAGCAGACCAGCATCACTACAGCTGCCTCCACCTCCATCTGCGGCTGCCACCAGGTCAAGATACACCTCAGCACAAAGGCTCCATCACCATCAACCCAGCCAGCAAGGAGGTCTCGTGGAGGTCTCGTATAGCACTTGTACCCCCCACCTACACAGCAGCCCATGCACCATCACCCCCATCTTCACAGCAACCAGACCCACTGTCTTGGAAGACAGACAAAGACCTTGACACATGTCTTGACATTTATAATGAATAGTTGGTTGAAAGTTCTGATGTTCAATATTGTAAATAGTGAGCTTTTCCAGTTTCTTATATTTATATAAATAGTTGGTTGAAAAAAACATATTTATAATAAATTGTTGGTTGAAAAAAAAAAGTTTGAATACTCAATTTGTATTTGTACACATCACATGAACCTTGGTATGTAATATGAAGTCATTATTCAGTCCTAATGTATCTCAGTCCCTGCTGTGGTGAAAGTAGAGTGATAAACACCTATTTTACTCAAAATTCGAATTTAATTGTTTTCATTTTAGACATGAATAACACATTTATATACAGTGTAATTCAACTATTTCACTGCTTCTGTGATCCTAAGACTTTGGTAACCAAATCTAAAACACCAAAACAATTCGATCACATGAGCACATTGAGTTTTGAAGATTTTCCGAAAATCGGATGTCAGATTTTAAGCTTTTGAGCTACTTATCTCATCAAACAGTGCTCTAAGGTGAGTAATTTGCATATATAGCAATACTAGAGATTGTCCTGAACATTTTGATATGTAACACATGGGGTGCCATGTTAGAAGAAATACATTTAAAAGGTGATTTAAGAAAACATCTACAAATCGAGAAAATACCCTTAGACTCCAGAGGGTTAATTAATATATTTGGCAGTTTGGAGTAAGTCTGTAGATTTGTTTGTGTGTGTGTATGTGTTTCATAGGCCTCTCACGATAATTAATTTTGTTGGATAGATTTTCCCGGAAATTATTGTGATAAACGATAATTTTGTCGGCACTGTTGTATGACCATTTTAGACCACTGACATAATGATAATATATAATAATAATTCAAGTACATCCTTTCAAACTGCTAGTCACATCCTCATGTAAATGGAAATGTGTCGAGGTCAGAAAAGTTATGGAGTTCATTTGTATTTATCGTACGATAAGTCAATTAATTGCTTATCGCGACAGGCCTATGCACACAATAAAACAGTGGAAACAAACATGTGTTTGTGAAAAAAAGGGGAAAATCATGTTGGTGAACACGAATCAATAGATTAAATGTCGTGACTATAACACGAAATGCCGTGAGACTGGGTTGCATATGCGCACTAAATGACTGCTATCGTGTCAGTAGCGGGACCTTAGCATATATATATGATATATACACTGAACAAAAATATAAACGCAACACTTTTGATTTTGCTCCCATTTTTCATGAGATGAACTCAAAGATCTAAAGCATTTTCTATATACACAAAATAACCATTTCTCTCAAATATTGTTCACAAATCTGAAAAAATCTGTGATAGTGAGCACTTCTCCTTTGCCGAGATAATCCATCCCACCTCACAGGTGTGCCAAATCAAGAAGCTGATTAGACAGCATGATTATTGCACAGGTGTGCCTTAGGCTGGCCACAATAAAAGGCCACTCTGAAACGTGCATTTTTGCTTTATTGGGGGGGTCTGGGGGGGTCCGAAAACCAGTCAGTATCTGGTGTGAGGGTGAGGGTTAGGGTTAGGGTTAGGGTAATGTTGTGAATCGAGTGGCCTGTGTTCGTCGTCCATAACATACGCCTGCCCATACCATAACCCCACCACCACCATGGGCCACTCGATTTGCAACATTACCCTAACCCTAACCCTAACCCTCACACCAGATACTGGTTTTCGGACCCCCCCAGACCCCCCCAATAAAGCAAAAATGTGGTTGCAGCGCAACTTGGAAATCCTGCAGACCCACTACACTGACCTCCTCACGGTCCTTAGTGTTGACTTGCCCCCTTTTAGGTCAGATGCGTTTGATAGAGCTATTATATGGGCCCGCAAACGTTATCACAACAAACTCACTCCCTTGTCCATTTCAGCTTTACACTCCCTTCTCAACTCCTCGGATCCCCCCCCATCTACCCCCCCTCTGGACATCACTAACCCCATCTTGTTTCCATCCTTACGACTGCCCCAGAGACCCCGCAGATTGCCTTCCGTCCCCCCTCGCCTTCCCAACACTCTCACCCTTCCTTCAAATATCCCCTGCCTCCTATCCCTGTCATTCCCTCATCAACCTCCCTATCATCGCCGTCGTAATAAGAACCTAAAAGATATCTTGGTTCACACAGCTCTGAACAAGGCCGTCATCATACCCTCAAACCTTGATATCTACTTCACCCACCTCAGGACGGACCCGGCCCCGCCCTCCCTCCCTTTTACCTATCCCTTCGGGTCTAACCCCTCCACCAACCAGTGGATCGGACCTTCACTTTCCCAACCCACCTGCCTCTCCACTTCCCAGTGCCATAATTTGTCCTCCCATATCTACTGCTTGTCTTCTGCCACTCACCACTGCACCTACTTCCCTTATCGGCCCTGCTCCTGACCCTCCAACCCTTAGCCCACCCCCTGACTTTGTCCAATTCCCCCCTTCAGCAGTGGGACTGGTCACCACTACTACCCCGCAACTGTTACACCCAGCCCCAATTACTGTAGCGGAGGTCTATCTACTTCCTCTCATCTCTCCCTCACCTGGCCTACTTCTTCCTCGACCTACAACAACCACCCCCCGGATCTCGGATTCCCAGCCCACATCTGAACCATTGACCTCACCTGGTTCTCCCCCCTCCCCTCCCTTATTCCACTTCCCTTTCGTCATCATCCAGTACCTCATCACTCCATAACAACTCAGGCTCTTTGACGGGCAAAGGAGTCATTGTCGTACACCCGTACAGATGAAGCACTTAATTTCGGACAGTTTGAAACGCGAGGGCAGTGATTGGTAAGTGGTCTGCCCTCGCTCAAGGGAAAGCCTCCAGCTTGACTTGAGACCGCCCCCGTTTTAAATAAATGTAATTATAATGAAGCCAGCTGCAATGGATCATTGATCCACCAGGGGGTGCAGTGGGGTTCCACACTGGTGCTCATGTGAAATAAAGTCTGATACTGTACAGTACGCTGGATGTACAGCGGTCAGCGGAACTTAATGTACTGTAGTCGAAAAAAACGAACGGGAGGAAATGCAGCCCGGCTCTCGATTTTTAATCCTAAATTAAGCATCATCTTAAACTCAATATGAACGTCAGTAACTCACTACAAATATGTATATTTTTAATGGAGCCTCGACGGTGTAGCGGAGGGATCTCGCTCATCATGAAGGGTGTTCCCCATAAGGAACAAGTCGCTGCAAATTATCCCGTTTATTACATGGCCAAATTCTCAACAAAGTAACGACATGACTCCCAATATTAATTGAAATGCTTTTATGGATTTAGAAAATGTTTTTATTGATTTAAAAAATAGTTGTATGTATTGATATAAATTGACATGCATCCGCTAAGAAAAATAGTCCGTTGTGACATCGCGTAAAACAGATTTCGACTTGTTACATTAATTGCTTATATCCACACGCCTCTCTCTTCTCCTCATATTCACTACCTAAACTAGTTATAAATATGTTTATTTGTACAGTCGGCCGGGTCACTCATTACTGGATAAGCTGCTGCATGAGACAGACACTGACGCAGCCCGAAGAGAGGGAGGAAAAAGAGAGGCTCCGTGTATTTTATATATTATACAGTAGGCCTATAGTCGTTATTCATTTGTTTTAAAGCTCAATAAATAACAAAGAAGACCTTTGACCGGCACTTTTATAATTTTGTCTGGAAGATTTCAACTTTAATACACATTGACTTCCCTCTGCCCCTCAACGTGGAGAATAAACAGAAGTGCAACCATGACAACTATGCTTCTTCTCTGCTTTTGTGGAGGGAGTTACAGCGCCACTTACAGGCCCGGCATATGTACTACAGCGTGTGTCCCCCAAGGCCTGGCTGGAAGGCCTGGAATGTCGGAAATGGAGTCGTTCTAACCATGGATGTATAATAAGAACAGATTTATGCATATTCGACTAATCACTCCCCTTTTAAACTGTGTTTTTTTTTTTTTTTTACTGACCTATTGGAATGATTTCTTAATTTAGGCTATTTTTTACAACGTGTGTTGGAAGGATTTATTAAATTACTATGAATATTTGGGCTTAAATTAATTGTCATTTTTTAAACTCAGACATGTATCCCTAACATTATCCCTGACTTTGTCATACCATTTTTACAGAGCCCCCCAATTACCCCCAATTACGCCCCAGATACCCCCAATTATTTAATATAATTTACCCTTCACCTTAAATATCTAAAATAATGCATTAGAAGACTAAAGCCCTGTAAATAACCATTGCTCTTGCACAATCCATGCCCCTTTTTAGGACTGTCCCACATTAGGCAAATCATACTGTTGACAGTGTTTTCTGATTTATGGAGTGATAAAAAGAGATTTCTTGACTTTACTTTAAGTATTTCAATGTTTTGCTACTTTGTTATTGTACTCCTCTACAGTTCAGAGGTAAATGGTATTTAATCCCTTTAGTTACTTCACAGATGTGGATGAATGATGTGAAATATAACCAAGTCTTAAATCAGACTTTAGTTCCACCTGGAGTAAATTCACAAGCTACCCTGCAGTATACAAAGTCATTCAAACTAGCTGCACCTTTACCAGCTTTGAGAACACTTTCTCCCCCCCTCCCCCCCTGAATTGCGTCTGAGGGAATAAACGAATTGCTCACTCTACACAGTATGCAAATCGGTGTGAAAGCAGTGAGACCATGAGTGAGACCTGTGAACAAGGGTTCGACAACATTTCTGTTGTCGAACGTGATTCGTTCAGATCCGTCACGTGGTGTGCTAAAACACTTCCTGGTTAGCTGAAAGGAGACAATCTCCTCCAAATCCGTTTGGTTCTTTCTTCGAAATAAAATAGACATAGTTTCTTGCACAACCTATTCAAAGTTCTAATACTTATGATAATCTGATGCTGATGTGCCAAAAGATCAACTATTTTGTTATTTGAAACTAAAGTACGGCTTCACAAGGTGCTCCACATTCCTCATTGTATTGCAGGACGCTGCTGTTGTCTCCTTCTCAAGTCACTTATGAAACTACGACTTTAATCTCGTAACTATGACTTTATTCTCGTATTATTACGACTTTATTCTCGAAATCTCTCCGTTTTTTTTCTCCAAGTGTGACCCTAATACCCCGTCGTATGAATGAAACGGCAGCTCTCAGCTGTGTATTTACACAACTAATGGGCCATCAACCGGAGTAAATTCACAAGCTACCCTGCAGTATACAAAGTCATTCAAACTAGCTGCACCTTTACCAGCTTTGAGAATACTTTCATGATCAATCATTATAAAACATATCATATATATTATTCTAAAATGGACCAATCTGCACAACGACTACTTTTGCTGTCTTTCACTATATTTTGATGATAATACTTTTACTTGAGGAACATTTTGAATGCAGGACTTTTACTGTACAGAGTATTCCTACACTCTGGTACTTCTACTTTTACTCAAGAACAAGACCTGAGTACTTCTACTTTTACTCAAGTACAAGATCTGACAGGCCGACAGGCAGGAAGACTCGAGCATACAGCTCACGCTTCATATATTAAAAAATAAGCTCTCAGCTGTGTATTTGCCCATCAACCCATGAACTTGCTCCCAAGATGAGATGCCAAGTATCTGAACTAGCATCTCAGAGCAGCACACTGAGTTTAATGGATGCTTCCTTCTGCACTTTCTCTCTCACGACAACAGGGCATGCTTGGTTTTCTCTTTGAGGGGAATAGTTTTGTTGAAGCTGTTGTTGGCCTGTGGGAAAATGTAATCATAAGAAATGACTCTGGAGAAGCTGCAGATAGAGCCATAAGAAATGAATGCACCTGATTATTTAATGTTTAATGTTGTTTTTATAGGCAATCATTTAAGCTTTGTTAGTTCCAGGTTTAACATGTGCAATAAGTTCATTCCAATAAGTTTTGCAATAAACATTGAACCAGTCCGGCCCTCGACTAGTACCCATTTTGTAATGTTGGCCCACTGTGTATTTGAGTTTGACACCCCTGCTCTACAGTATGCAAATCAAACTGGCCATTGTGGCCACGACCAACAGTAATGGCTGGTCATTCAGCCACAGCGCTAATCCCTCTATACAAATCAAACTGTAAACTGTGGGAAAGCACCTACAGTATTGTTTTAAATAATGTTCGGAATGTGACCTGTGAGCCTTCTGAATTACCGTGGGACAGCTTTATCAACGTCTGCATGTAATCAACAACTGACTGCCAATCTAATAAAGAAAGTACAATTCAATATGTATTGTCAATGAACATTGAACTATACAGATATCGTCTCCGCTTCTCTCTGCTGCGCTCTCATCTCTTCTTCTGTGTTTCTCTCCCTGTATCGCTCACTCGTCTCTTTCGCCCCCTGTCGGCCGGCAGTTAAAATACGGCTGAGATTAAGACAGTGCGCAAGTCACAGAACGAAATGCATTGTGGGACATGTAGTTCCTAATTTAGCTTCTATATTTAGCCGTACAGCGAGCCGAGACACTAATTACTGGCAGGAACACACACACAAACTCTCCGAAACGCACGCGCACATGTAGCTTTAATATTTGACCGAACAGAGAGCCAAGATACGACTAACACACACCACGTTGTTTACTGACAGTTTGAAAGCAGCGTGGAGAGCTGTGATAAACAGTGATCCGCTCAGATTAAACTGTGATACGACTTCTGTGGCTGTCTACCAGCGATCATGTTTAATATTAAAGACTACACACATTGATCCCGTATCAAGATCAAATGTGACTGTTTACTCGTTTTGCAAAGATAGAAGCAGAAATGTCATTGCTATATTTGCAGGGATATTTAGAATTTAAAATGCTGTACAATATTATGAATCCTCTATTCAAAAATATTATTCAGTGTCCATCGACATGAAAATAACTAACTAACTACTTTTCTTCTAAATGAAATGCTGACATTACAAAATGCATGGTTTAATATAATGTAAACATTTACATTATTATTATGATTATTAGTATATAAAGACTACTGTATATGTTCAAATGCTCTTCATTCAAGCAGCCACTGTGTACGACATCATTTCTGTATTTGTGAATGAAGCGCCATCTCCTGGTTAAAACCTGAAATTGAAAATCTGGCAACGCCCTCTTGGAAAATAGTGGGAGGGCTTGACCTTCCTCCAAACTGGTAGTTGGCAGGTAGTAGGCAGGAACCCCTAAGCTGGAGTCCTAAAGTAAGTGCTTCATCTGTATACCAACCGCAAAGCCACAGAATGGTCCCTTCCACTCAGAAATACTACTGTGATTTTGGGTGACTCTCTGTTAGCCAGAATCCCTCCTTTCCACCATCCATCCATCCAAGTAGATAGCTTCACTGGGGCCACCCTTAGACACATCACCCTAATTCTCCAGAAACACACCTCCCCCATACCCTCAGTCAGTCAAGTGATCCTCTCCATTGGCATCAACAACTGTCTACGCACTCAAACAACCCTAACTATCAGCAAGGACCTCCGCCGTCTCCTGAGGATCACCCGAATCACATTCCCGCATGCCCAAATGTATGTCCCACTGTTGAACTACTCAAACAATCTTCCAAGGGCCACAACTCTATGCATTGAAGCTTTGAATGGCATGTTGACAAACTCCATTGGATCTTGGCAGCCGCATACGACTCATCTCCCAAAGTTGCCTTCCCTTCTATTTTACACCGTCAGGGATAACGTCCATTTGGAATCCTAATACAGCGCAAGCCATGTTGCACCACTGGATAAACCATTTGGGTTTACACTAGGACCACCAAGTGTAGAGCTGCCTTCCAATCATTCGCTGTCCAACATAACCAACCTCTCATCCTTTCATCTGTCACCTATGGAGCAGGCGGTCCTGGAACGTGGCCTCACGTTTATCCCGACACCCTCACTCCCAGACCACCAAATCTTGAGAAGAGACCTCCATGTTTACCACCGCCGTCTCAAGCTACTCGACCACTTCCAATTCAGCACCACCTACACTCATCTTCCCTTCACCATGCCATCTACCTGGGAACCCACTTTAGAGTCGGTCTCCCTACCCCTGCAAAAATTAATCCATTCGAATACTCGTACTCTAGACCGCCTCCGTTCCCACAACCACAACAACCAATCAAACATCACACCTGGACAACAATTGGCCCTCCAGTCCTTGGCTGCTAAATATCAAGTGGTCATTAAACCTGCAGACAAGGGCGGCCAGATTGTCATTCAGAACAGGACGAACTATATCTTTGAGGCAACCCGACAACTAAGTAATACCATTTACCAGAGGTGGGACCAAGTCATTGTTTTGCAAGTCCGAGTCAAGTCTCAAGTCTTTGCGCTCAAGTCCGAGTCAAGTCTCAAGTCTTTGCGCTCAAGTCCAAGTCAAGTCTCAAGTCAGGATGGGCAAGATCAAGTCAAGTCCAAGTCCTAAACTTTGACAAAACGAGTCATAAACAAGTCATTATGTGCTTTTCACCAAATGTAATGACATCGATCAACAGAATAATACTCAATAATCTAACTGCTCTTTATTAGTCCCAATCAGAGCACACTGTGCTCACAGGGAGGGTGGGGGCTGGAGCTATTGGAGCTAAAACGAGCCGTTAAAGGCAGAGAGTGAAATTCAGTGAATACACATAGTTTACAGAGATGCTGTATGAGAAACCAATGTGAGTTTGGAAAATTGCACAATATAAATCTATTCTAGTAGACCTCAACAATGGAATTATGATCAGTGGAAATGGCCATGACAAGGGACCTTTAAGTATATTTTGATGCTAATACTTTTGTACTTTTACTTGTAACATTTTGAATGCAGGACTTTTTATTGTAACTGAGTATTCCTACACTCTGGTACTTTTACTCAAGTACAAGATCTGAACTTCTCCCACCTCTGACAATAAATCCTGAGTGGTTACCAAAAAAAAGCCTGCTCTGAAGGTTATTTTCATTTTACAAATCGTGCACTCAGCTTTGCTGATGCTGCTTCTTTTTCGGTTTTCGCTAATTTCTTGACTTTTTCCGACGCGCTTGCATTTCAATCCGTCTCCCCGTCTCCCTGTCGCTCTGTGCAGCTGGCCTGTACCACTACACCTGCTGTGCCCCCCACCCTTCTTTCACATAATGGTATGATCCTAGTGTGTCCTCGCATATGATTGGCCGCATGGTGGCCCAGCTAAATAAAGTCCCGCCCCTGCCTGCAAGGACTCTCAGCAAGAGTAGAAGCGGCTGGAGATTCTGCTCTCCCCGACAGGAGTCTGCTCTTCTAGCGGCATCTCGCGATCGGCGTGATTAAATTATCAAGTCACCTCAAGTCAGAAGGCTCAAGTCCAAGTCAAGTCCTGAGTCTTTGGTGTTCAAGTCCAAGTCGAGTCGCAAGTGTTTTGTGATTGTGTCAAGTCGAGTCTCAAGTCATCAAATTGATGACTCGAGTCTGATTCGAGTCCAAGTCATGTGACTCGAGTCCACACCTCTGCCATTTACTATCAACCTTTAACTGAACCACTCTACCTGGAAACGCAGAAATTGGTCAAAAATCCTGGTAAATCAGATGCAAAGCCAGCATCTTTTAACAGCCAAGCAAACACTCTACCTCCTTGGTCCCCCCCATACCACGGCCCCGCTTATTTTACCTCCTCCCCAAAATTCATAAACCCCCAGCTAGTTGGTCGATTCCCTTCCTAATACCACCAGGAAGACCCATCGTTAGCGATTGCGGATCGGAATCGTACCAACTAGCGGAATTCATAGATCACTACATCAACCCCCTTTCCCATAACCACCCCAGTTACATTAAGGATACTTTTACATTTGTCAAAAAACTACAACCCCTTTCAGTCCCCTCCAACACCTTCATTTTCTCCATAGATGTGGATTCACTATATACCAACATCTCCACTCCACTCGGACTAGATGCAATGAAGAAAGCCCTCCTGTCCTCTCCTGACCCTACCCGCCCGGACCTTTATATTCTGAAATTCCTAGAGATTACACTGACCAGGAACGACTTTCAATTAAATGACCAATTTTTTCTCCAAGTTTGTGGTTGTGCCATGGGACGCAAATATTCCCCTGCCTACGCGGATATTTACTTGGCAGACTGGGAGCAGTCTGCGATGCGCAAATGCCCCATCCTTCCACTCCTATATCTCAGGTACTTGGACGATGTCTTCGGACTCTGGGAGGGCTCCGAAGCATCCTTTTTAGAATTTTTTAACATTCTTAACAGGCATCACCCACAAATTAAATTGAAGTATACACTTAGCTCACAACACATTCTGTTTTTAGATACAATGGTTTTCTTCACGCAGGAGAATGAAGGACGCAAACGTCTCTCAACCAAGGTTTACTTTAAGGATACAGACAGACATTCCCTTTAGTTTAAAAGCAGTTATCATCCTAAACATACATACCGCTCAATTATCAAATCACAATTAATTCGCTTCCATCGCATCTGTTCTCTCCCCCTCCATATAGAAGAAGCAACAAAAACTCTGTTCGACGCTCTCTTGCCCTGTGGCTATTCGAAGCGCTTTTTACGTACCATTAAAAGAGAAGTGTATGAACAGTTCGCAGTAGAGGAGACTATGGAACCCAAACCATCCCCTGACACCAACCTTATCCCTTTCATCACCACCTTTTCCCACCACCTGAGTTCCTTCAACAGGTCCATCAAGCAACATTTTCGCTCCATGCAGTCCACCGTCCCCTCACTCACCCCCTTTAATACTATTATGGCATACCGTCGTAATAAGAACCTAAAATATATATTGGTTCACACAGCTCTGAACAAGACCGTCATCATACCCTCAAACCTTGATATCTACTTCACACACCTCAAATTCCTCGCCGACACGATCCCGGGCCAGGGGGCCCCGATCTGTCGGTCGTTTACCCTCCTCTCCACCAACTTGGTATATGCGATCACTTGCAAGCACTGTAAGAAGATTTATGTGGGAGAAACTGGAGCAACTTTAAAACAAAGACTATACCAACATCTTTATCAAATTAAGAAAATCAACAACAATAAATTACTGTACGCCCACTTCATCCAACACACCATCTCCAACCTGTTGATCTCGGGTCTCGAATCAAACCCCTCCTGGTCCCTTGGCCAAAGGAAAGTAACAGCAAAAAGAAGATGGATTTGGAGACTTTCCTCCAAGTCGCCTGGCGGTTTCAACTACGCCTAGCCACCGCCCCTTGCCGGATTCGAACTCGGGCCTCCCAGTCACAGTAGTGACAGCTTATCCCCTCAGCTACCCTTCCAGTATATGGAATTGCCCCTAACCCTTATCCTAACCCTTACCTTTTCCCTTATCAGTATTTATTTCTCCCTGTCCTAAACCCAACCACTCAACCAGCTTTCTCCTACCCCTTAGCATTATTTCAACCCCTCTTTCCCGTTTTCCTCCTCCTTCCTACCCCTTAGTTTTTTATCTATGTTATCTATCTATACTACTCTCTTTGTGTGTTTAAATTATTCTTTTAAACTAATAGCAACATTGGTTTTATCTTTTAACAAATTCAATGTGAAACATGTACCCGTGCTCTCCCCTGTCACCACTAGATGGTGACAGGGGACCTCTATTTCTTCACCTAACCCTCACACCAGATACTGACTGGTTTTCGGACCCCCCCAGACCCCCCCAATAAAGCAAAAATGCACGTTTCAGAGTGGCCTTTTATTGTGGCCAGCCTAAGGCACACCTGCATATGTGCTAAGGTCCCGCTACTGACACGATAGCAGTCATTTAGTGCGCATATGCAACCCAGTCTCACGGCATTTCGTGTTATAGTCACGACATTTAATCTATTGATTCGTGTTCACCAACACGATTTTCCCCTTTTTTTCGTGTCACACAGAACGATTTTAAAAGCAATGTATTTCTATTGGTAGTATGTTTCAAAGCATACTACCAATAGAAATACCAATAGCAATAGAAATACATTAGTGGGTATCGTTATGCTGCTGGGTGGCTTGAATGGTTCCAGTAGGTGGTGAAGTGGCTTGGGAGGAGTACTCAGTCTTCAGTGTGCACACACTTTAGAATTGGAGATGATAGGATGGTACTCACCAGCCAGGGGAGGACAGAGGGGGCCACGACGTCCTATTGTTCTTGGCAGAAACAAACAATCCAAAAGCCAGAAAGCAGGCTATCCAGGTATGCAGAGGGGCTAGCTGGGTAAGGCCAGGCGAGGGGCCGCGACGTCCTGTTGTTCTTAGTAGAGTACAAACAATATTCTAGCATTGTACATTCTTGTTCTTTCTTCTTGCCCCCTGTTCTACTTCTCCTTTTTCCTTCCCTGCTTTGCCCCTCCCTTCCCCCAGCCGACCAGCCATATGGCTGGCTCCTATCATAATCGTTTTAATATGTTATCTTCCAATTCTTCTCGTCCTTTACAACCCCTCCTTCCTGACTGAGGATCCTGTTGCCCCCGTAGACCTTCTTTTAATAAAAACCTATTTTCCAAGCCATCCACCATGTGGAGATCCTCGATGAGGCAGCTCGCCGTGGTTCTCCCCCACCTGAAATGGCAAAGAAAGTCCACATTTTAACATCTTTTATTAAAGCTCCCAACAACACAGTTTTAAACCATGTGAAAGAAAACACCAATCACTGGATGAACCGCAACCTGGACATTCTAAAAGAACACGACACCAACATCCTCCAGGACCTCAGTCGGGACCTAGGCCCCTTTAACAGGGATTCGTACGACAGGGCCCTAAATTGGGCCAGTCAATGCTACAATAAAAAACGTACCCCCTCATCCATCGACACATTGCACTCTTTGCTACACCACTCAGACCCCCACCCACCTACCTAAATGAATATGTTTGAAGGAAACGAAAAAGAGGGGGGAATGAATGAGAAGTATGAGAGACGTCCTTAATGCAATTCCAGTAAGATTCATATCAACTTCCCTTCCATCTTTTTCCCCTGATTTAGCGCCTTCCTGGTGCCTCATTTATAAAGGGATATGCTAAAAAAATGGCGTACGCCAGTTTCTACGCAATGTTTGCGATTTATAAAATACTAACTTGACGGGAAAATGTGCGGTCCTCCACACAAACACTAATCCATGCGTACGCACTAAGCACAAAAACGGGAGAGACGAGAAACTGCGACACCGTTGGCAGAAGAAAGAATGGAGAGAAATATGTGGAAATAATACCATAAATAAAATGTTACCTCTCATTTATCATATATGAAGAATTCATTTTCGCAAATTGATTAAAGCCAATCTTAAAATGATTTAACAAACGCCTGTTTGAGACTCCTCAGTGCACACAAAAACATAACTTGGAGAAATACGGATATGTTATTTAAAACCACCTCGAATATGTTGTGTTAATGTTATGAAATGTTTTCTCATAAATGATGCGATTTTATATATGTTTAATACATGTTTAATCGTGTTTTATGCCGTATGCCAAGACTTGATAAGTCACTCGTAAAACACAGGAGGTATGGAAACTAAGAACACCATATGTGGTAAATTGTACAGCTAATATAACACAATACATTAGTTGTATTTCTAATGTCAACTCTGTGTAGACAGGGCCTTAGTTTCACGGGATTTCAAGATGGCGCCTGTGTCGGCACGCCGCTCCCTCAGCTCTCTGCCTTTAGCTATCCTGTTTTTGCTTTATGTTTGTCAGAATGTCCCTGCTCTGCTTGTCTATGATCACGAAGCTCTCCTCCACCTAAGACCCTCACTGGAGTTTATACTGCTGCCCAAACCTATACCTGGCAACCGTAAATGGACTCCCCCCCCTCTACTGTCAGATATTCCCACCTACCTGCGCCGGTTGCCCTGCATCCTGTCTCACCGAAAGCGCTTCAGACGACGGGGAAAGCGTGGTGGCGTGCTTGTCCATCAAATAGCACACCTGACGGCTGCTCCGCGCGGCGTTCAACACGCACATCTTCGTCAGCTGAGACGCTCTACACCTTCAGCCAGCCCGGAGAGAAAACTCTGCATGGCTTTGCTAAATGCTAGGTCAATAGCTAACAAGACGTTCCTGTTAAACGACTTCTTCACCTCTCATGATCTGGATTTACTGTTCCTGACGGAGACCTGGGCCCACACCGGCGAGTATGTACCGTTTTCTGAACTTCTTCCTCCCGACTGTACTTTCTTTAGCTCCCCCCGTACCACCGGCCGTCGTGGGGGTATAGCTTCGGTGTTTAAAGCTAATCTCCAATGCCGCTTGCTTCACCCAGTAACCAGCTATGCTAGCTTCGAGTTACAGCTTTTTGAATTGAACCCAGCCTCGCCTATACTCTGCGCAGTTGTTTATCGTCCACCAAAGTATAATAATGATTTTATAACTGACTTTTCTGACTTTTTGTCCGGGATCATGGTGAAATATGATCGTGTTTTGATCTACGGAGACTTTAATGTCCATGTGTGCTGCGGGTCTAAACCTCTGGTTAGGGATTTTTTAAACCTCCTCGACTCTTTCGGTCTTATTCAGTCCGTGGCTGGCCCAACACATGATAAAGGACACACCTTAGATTTAGTATTATCGTTTGGATTGTCTATCTCTGTGGATGAAATCTGTGTAGGAACGCGTATCTCAGACCATTTACCGGTTCTGTTTACAACCTTGATCCCTTCTGCAGGAGTCGAATTACGTGCTCCTGCGCGTCGTCTGCGTTCAATTAGCCCCTTGACTGCCTCACAATTTTCAGATGCCTTTAATACTTATCCGATTTGTAAATTAGAGGTGAACTGTGCTTTTAGTGCAGATGAGCTTATCTCTTTGTTTGATTCGACATGCACACTAATACTGGATTCCGTTGCTCCTTTTACGCTTAGACGCAACAAAGTTCTCTTAGAGCCGTGGCTCAATGATGGTACTCACGCTTTTAGACGTGCTTGCAGGCGTGCAGAGAGAAAATGGAAAAAGGATAAACTTCATGTCTCCTT
>CALSBZ010040091.1:877-31627 GCA_943591055.1 Gobionotothen gibberifrons | reverse complement strand
CGGCATTGTGACGGTGCGCGCGGCCCCCTCTCCTGAGGACGGGCCGCCGTGCGTTCAAAGACCTCAGTAGAGAGAAGAGTCACCACAGTGCGCGCTGCTCCACAGGCTTTTCTGCAGACGAGGGAGCGCGGCGCGACGGTGAGACGAAGGGAGAGGTGCCAGCACGGAGATCTCGTGCCAGCACGGAGATCTCGTGCCCGCGGCGCCCTCCACCTCTTCGGCCCACCCCGTGGAACCGGCGTGTCGGCACTCACGGGGACGGGCTGCCCGTCTTCACGGATCTGACTGCCGGGGGGAGAAAATCTCTCCGCCCGGGACAAGAGGGCGAATTCCGCCTCCTCCCTGTATAATGCACAGATCACTACGTTTTCTAATAAGAATGAGGTTGATCTGTATCCAAATCTGAGTGTCCTTTGTTTTCCACAAATGCTGCACTTACATACAATGTTAACCGTACACATTCCCCATTCGCTGCCCCAGTTATATCTCTCACAGGCTCCGCCCTCTACTGGACTCTATGGGTACTACCTTATCTTGCGAGCATTCTTCACTGAAAATCTAAATAGACGTGGCCGGCCAATGGCGGGCCTACCTGAATGCGCGCGCATCACGCCCTATAAAAGGAGGCCTCGCCTCCTGATAGCCATCCCTTTCTCTTCAGCGACGGAAGTATTGTTTTTCACGGAAGAGACTAGAGACGTTGTTTTTGAGAGTATGGAGATTTTTGAGCACAGGGCTTGCCCAAAATGCCCGAATCTGATCGCGGGAGCAGATCCTCACCCCTTCTGCTATCTGTGCATGGGACCTGAACATGCCGTGAGCGGTATGGAGCCGGCACCGGCGTGTGCAGCCTGCCAGGTGCTTCCGCGGCTCATGCGAGAACGCCGCGGGCAGCATTTTTTGGCGGCGGAGGCTCCGCAGGAGGAGGTGGAGGGCTCGGATCTCGAGGTCGTCGAGATGGGCGAGTCAGGAGAGGAGGATGTACCGATCCGGTTCCCCCTGCCGTGGGGCCAGTCGACACCGACTCCGGAGGAGGAGGACGAGAACGCCTCGGTGTCTGGAGCACCAACTCTCAGGTCTGCGCGGATGGATTTCCCGGCGGTGATGACTCTGGCGACGGAGCGTGTAGGCCTACCGCTCCCCCCACCGCTGCCACCGAAGCCGATAAGCCGCCTGAGACAGGGGTATTACGGCCCGGCGCATCCAGCACAACCGACCTTCGTTTCGCCCCAGCTGCCTGATATATGGCGGTGTGTGGAGGCGACATGGCAGCAGCCATTAAAAATGAAGGCTCCAGTAGCCGCTATGGCCGGTATCATCAAGGTGGAGGGCCGCGCGGACACTTCGGGTCCGGGTGTGCCCCCCCTTGATGAGGCCTTAGCGGCCCTTCTGCTCCCGAGGGAGGCTGGTTGGGCGGAGGGTAAGCGACCCCTGCCCCCGCTGCCTCGGGACCGAGATGCTTTGGAATATTTGGATAAAATATTCAAGCTCGGTACGCAGATGGCGGCTGCAGCAAATAATCTTGGCGTGTTGGGTGTTTCCCTGATTACCCCTCAGGCAGACGCCCCCGCCCTCTTGCCGGAAGATGGGAGTGATTATCAGGACCGCGCCATAGGTCAGATGATGCTCCTCACGCTCCTCACGCTCCTATGCAGGTGAGGGAGCGTAGTGCAACGGTGAAGCAGAGGGAGAGGCGCCGGCAGGGGAGTTCCATGGCTGCGGCGCCTTCCACCTCTACGACCCGTCCCGGGGCACCGGAATACCGGCAGCCGCGGGGACGGGCTGCCCGACCTCGGCATGCTCCGCAACAGCAAAGAGCAGCCGGGTGGGGTGCGCCGTCGGCCCGAAGCTGACGGGCGGAGGGAGGTAGCGTTTCGGCGAGGGGAAGTCATCTCTTCACCGGAGACGCTAGGGCGAATCCCGCCTCCTCCCTGTTTAATGCCCAGATTCCCTTGTCCTCTTTCCAAAATAAAGAAAAGGTTGATCTGTATCCAAGTCTAAGTGCCCTTTGTTTCCACAATGATACACTTACACACGATGTCTGTACTGATTACCCACTCGCCGCCCCAGCTGTTGCTCCTGTAAAGGAGGAGGCTAGTGGGAGTGCGCAGATGAGAGTGATGAAATGTAGGCAATATTTTCATAATACTGCACAGGTACAGAGGCATTATGGCCGGCGTATTGCTGTTAGGGAACACACTAAGCCTGGAGCTAAGACTCAGATTAATGCAGGTTACCATGGGGGTAAAGGTGGCATTACGGCAGCGCCCGCTTTCTCAGTAGAGAGCGTGGCGGTGCGTTCAGGGACCTCAGTAAAACACACTACTCCTATAAAAACTCCGATTAATGCTGTTCACCGTAAGGAGAGCAGCATTAAGAGGGAGCGCGCGCTCAGTCATGAGCGGGCGGAGGTGCGTTCAGGGTCCTCAGTAAACAGTCGGCCCTTTCTGTGTCGACCCTCCATGGGCAAAACTTCCCTTCACGGGGAGTTTTGCGGCAGGACGGGGAGACAGGGAGTATTACAGTTTTATCGCTGCGGCCCCACAGCTGAGGGCATGCCCGTTAACACAGTGTTATGGGGAATGGAAACTCAGTTGTGTACTATCAAAATGGATGGACAGGACACTGAGACGGGGTTATTCACTCCAGTTCTGCCGTGTCCCACCTCCTTTTATGGGCATACGAGAGGGGAACCTTTCGTCTCAAGCGAGGACGGTTTTCCTCTCAGCAGAGATTCAGGCGTTGGTGCAAAAACAGGCTGTGTCTGTTGTGCACCCCCAGAGCAGGGAAGAGGGTCATTATTCCATGTATTTCCTGGTTCCCAAGAAAACAGGGGAATTCAGACCCATTCTAGATCTCCGCGGACTGAATCTCTATATTTCCCGCAGGAAATTTCGCATGTTAACTATAAAACAGTTACTGGGGCTGGTGCAACCGGGCGATTGGTTCACCACCATCGACCTGAAAGACGCATATTTTCATGTGGAGATTGTTCAGGAACACAGAAAATATCTGCGCTTTGCCTTCCAGGGGATAGCCTACGAATACAACAGGCTGCCGTTCGGCTATTCCCTATCCCCGCGCACATTCAGCAAATGTGTGGCCACAGCGCTTCAACCGCTGCGCGCACACGGCATGAGAGTCTTCTTTTACATAGACGACCTCATAGTCATGGCTGGGTCACGGGAACAGGCAATGTTTTGCACAGCACAATTGATCACACACCTGACCAAGTTGGGCTTCGCGATCAATTGGAAAAAGAGCGCCCCCATACCTCACCAACGGGCGTTGTATTTGGGTGTGGTGCTCGATGCAGGCGCGTTGCGCGCCACCCTGTCAGAGAGCAGACGTGCGTCCCTTCTTCAGGGGGTACGCAGGCTGCGACAGGGGGCGACAGTGACAGCTTTGACTGTCATGCAGACACTGGGTCTCATGGCGGCTGTTCACATGGTAGTCCCGTTAGGGCTGCTACATATGCGCCGCCTGCAGAGGTGGTTTTCCAGCCTGCGCTTGGATACCAAGAGGCACAAGCGGCGGCTGGTTACCATCCCCCCCTCAGTGGAGGGCAACCTCCGGTTCTGGGGGTCTCCGGATCACCTTCGGAGGGGGTCTCCACTGGGACGGGTGACCTCCTACACCACAGTGTTCACGGATGCGTCCGGAACAGGGTGGGGAGGGACCTGCCTGAAGAGGGCTGTAGGTGGGCGCTGGGCTCTAACAGAGTCTCGACACAGCAACCTCCTAGAGCTACGGGCAGTAGTATTAGTCCTCCGGCATTTCAGGCCCCTGATTCAGGGGAGACATGTAATGATCAGGAGCGACAACAGCACCACAGTGGCTTATATCAACAATCAGGGCGGAGTTCGCTCTGCTGCCCTGTTGACCACAGCGGAGGAGCTGTGGTTATGGGCTTCGGAGGTGGTGTTATCTCTGAAAGCCCTCCATATCCCGGGACTGGAGAACGGAGGGGCCGACCTCATGTCGAGGGGCGGCCCCCGGCCAGGCGAGTGGGTGCTTCACCCGGAGGTGGTGAAGCAGATCTGGGCCCAGTTCGGGGAAGCGGAAGTGGACCTGTTCGCCAATCGGCAAAACAGCCACTGTGCCCTGTGGTTTTCCATGGCTCGGAGCGACGACCCGCCTTTAGGGGTGGACGCGTTTGCACACGAGCCATGGCCAAAGAAGCTGCTCTACGCCTTTCCACCGTTACGTCTCATTCTCCCCCTTCTGGGGAGGGTGAGGCAGGAACGTCTGTCAGTCATCCTAGTGGCTCCGGACCGCGTCGGGGCGACGTGGTACTCAGAGGTGACACAGATGAAGGTGGGCCAGCCCTGGGCGGTCCCCCAGTTCTGGGGGGCGATGTCCCAGGAGGCAGGTGCAATCGGGGCGTTACCCTCATTCGGCCAGCCTCTCCAGGCTTGGCTCCTGAGAGGGACAGGCTGAGACAGGGTGGATTGTCTGACAGTGTTATTCAGTCTATCCAGGCAGCTAGAGCTGGATCCACCACAGCCTGTTACAGGCCAAAGTGGCATGGATTCCAGCGATGGTGTGAGGAGCAGAGAATAGAGCCCCTGTCATGTGCTTGCTGGGGCAACACAGGACTGGTGAGGAGGGGGGGGGGGGCTGTTGGTCAGTGGGCATCTGACCCTCTCCCCGGGCGTAAATGCCCTTACGTTTCTCCGGACCCCTGGAGGGTTTGCGGGGTGACGTGGGGTGCTCTGGGCCCTTTTCAGGGCTGGAGGGCTCCCCTCGCCTGCCTGGGGGCAGGAGGGGGAGAGCCCTCCATACTATAGTCCCTACACACTCTGCACGGGTCAGTGTTTGAGTGTGGGGACATAGGGAGCACTTGCGTTCTCCCCGTGCTCTTTAGGGACTCAGGAGGGAGAGTGCATAGTGAACCCATACAGGGCTGCGGGCTTTCCCTGTCTGCCTATAGGCGGACGCAGGGGGGCCCTCAGCACTGTTTTTCGAGCACACTTTTTTCGCGAGGCAAGCGCGTCAGGGTGTGCTCTATCAGCCGCAGCCCAGACTTCTCCACGGTTACAACCGAGGGAGAGGTGAGTGAGGCGCAGTGGCTGCTAAAGCCGGTCAGGGACAGTGAGGTGGAACGGTGTGCTGGACGACAGTGCGTGCATACATCGGGGCTCCGCCCGGGTGCATCAAATTGCAATGCAAAAATTAAATCTCAACATATCAAACTGTCTGGGGTTGCATTTTGTTATGACACACATAAAAATAACTTTTGCAAAGTTTGGGGAAAATTCATTGAGATTTAGAGGTGGAACACAGCATGTGAAAAATATGAAAATTGGCCGTTTTGGGTGTTTTCCTAGGCAATTTCACAAAATGCAAGAAATAGTTTTTGAGAACAACATTTATTTATTTAAAAGGTCCCATGTCATGCTTTTCCGGTTATTTCCCATCCCCTTGTGTGTTATGAAGGTTTTTATGCATGTGAACAGTCTGTTGAGTCAAAAACCCTCAAAGTGCACCCTGTAGCGAGTAAAGCTCTAACACAGAGAAGACCTGTCTATGCTGCCCCAGAACGCCTCGTTGGACATTTCTCTTTTTCCATTGTTTGCTTCCTGGGTTCTGTGACGTGTGAACACCCAAATCAACAACAAATGACCGGATTGGCCCAAATGGACCAATCCGCGGAGCACCTCACACACCAGGATCCCTTGGCTAACTAACAGGGAGTCCCTTTGACTTTCATAGAGCTGAACGCTGGTAATAGACGAGTTGGGATCTCGGAGAAAGTTGGGATCTCGGAGAAATGCTCTCCGCACACCCATTCTCACAGCGTTATAAACCTTTTTCTCACTCGATATCAAGCCACACTTATTGTTTTTACTTCGGCTGTGAGTGTTTGTGTGTGCTCAGGATGAGTTTCGCTTGTTCTCCTCTATCACCGACACGGAAGCCTGTCCGCTCCTCGCAGCAACGAGCCTCTCAATGTCCCGACCAATCAGAGCACAGTGGGTTCACAGGGAGGGGGGGGCAGGAGCTCCAACAAGCCGTTTAGGACAGAGAGTGAATACACATACTATACAGAGATGCTGTATGAGAAACCAATGTGAGTTTGGAAAATTGCACAATTTAAATCTATTCTAGTATACCTCAACAATGGAACTATGATCAGTAGAAATGGCCATGACATGGGACCTTTAAGAACAACATTGAAATTGAGTACTAGTCCTGGTCCAGCTTGAGCTTGCAGTGGCGCAGATTTGGCTGTTTAGAGCGGTCATGCTCAACTGCCTGCAGCACATTCTGCAGGTGCTCCTCGCTCCTGGTTGCTGCCACAAAGTCTGAGGTGAGTTTGACGCCATGCTCAGCACAGTCATTCACAACATTAATGACACATTCACCGCACCCATCTGGAATGCTTCACTGGCAGACCAATCCTCTACATCCAGTGAGAGAAACACTGGATTGATGTGCAGCTGGTGCATGCCGAACCAGCAGTCTGGGTTGGCGAGGTCAGCCAAGCTACTGGTTGGTGAGAGGGTTGGAAACTTTGACTTGCCAAAGCGGAGCTGTGGGGCAAGCTTGTGCCAGTCATGCCATGTCAGCCGGCTTGTGCTCCAAGATGGCATCTGCAAGTGCGCGCCGCTCGCCAACTGGCACCTTGGTGAGTGAAGAGTGCCAGGGGAAGCATCTCGCCTGTCAGGTACCATAGGTGCCGCTCCAGTGCCCTAATCGCTGATGCTGCGATACCCTCGTCAACGTACGCGTACAGGTGGTGGTAGAGTGTGAGGTAATTCCATGCAGGCATGTACGGCCGTGTTGCAGGTCAGCCACCACGTTGCGTAGATGTGCGAAATGATGTTGGTAAACGCCCGAATCTTCAGCACCTGCTGCCACGTAGTGATGGTTCCCTGAGGAAGCAACGCAATGTGCTGCTCCATCAAGGCCAGCTTGAGAGTGCAGAGCAGCTTGGCCATCCACCGCGCCTTGTGCAGTGCTCCCGGCCGTTGGAAGGTAACTGGAGTGTGTGCTGCACTGTCTGCACCCAGATACACAAGACACAGCTGCACAAACTCACGGTAGTCACCACGCTTGTAGTCGAGCACTCCTGCAGTGCACGCAATGAGTTCAGCACGCAACTTGCCCAGGAACGTTGGTTCGGCCTCATTAGGAATGTATCGGGACAATTGGCCGCTGTCCTTATGTGGCACCAGGTCCCAGTTGTCCCGGAGCCGTGTAAACAATGTAACCTCTGGCGAGCGTGACGTCTTCACCTTGAGGTTAGTGAAAATGTGGCTGAGGAGCACCTTGCCGATGTGGTGCCGGCACCTGGACCAGAGCAGTGGTCGACCCAGTGAGAGCTGGATGGCAATGCAGGCTGCCTTGAGATGGCCAGTGTTTGACGCGGTGGTGTCAAATGCCATGTTGACAACCTGATCGGTGCAGCACCACCCCTGCAACCCCAGCAGCCGGGCGATGATCATTCTGCATGGCTCGTCAGTTCCCTTCGTATAGGCTGGCACACCAAGCAGTTTGAGCCGCTCAGCATCTCCGACCACCACTGTCAGACGCTCCTCCAACTGCCGCACATTGGTGAGCATCGGCGTCAACTCGATCAGACCGCGGGTGAAGGCAGCCTGCTGCATTGGTGTGATCTTCAACCGTGTAGCCAGTGACACAAGACTCGGCCGGCTGAGAATGACTGCTGGAATAAAGGCTGTGGTGCCAGTCTTCTTATGCTTACGGTGGGTGTGTTCTCCACCGGTGGAGCAGCTGTTTCATCTTCTTGAAACCAAACATTTAAACCAAAGCCCAAAGTGATGGCACCAGAGAACGACATAAAAAATGAACCCCTTTATCATGGCTCCGCAATGGGTCCTGGTTACCCCCTTTGCCGTAAAAGCTGATGTGCCGTTCCACCTCTAAATCACCACGTATCGCAAAAATATTTTGCATTTATTGTTTTTGCATGGATGGTAACACTTTTAGCACCCAGACAGATCAATATGCTGGAACTGTGTATTTTGATGCACCCTACGGGGCGCCCACTGTACCCATAGAGTCCAGTAGAGGGCGGAGCCTGTGAGAGATATAACGCCGGGTTACGTATTGTAACCCTTGTTATATTAGCACAGGCGGAGCCCTCTACCTTGGGGCACTGTCTGTCCTATACCGCTCGCTGAAGAGTGGTGTAGGATAGTGGTCAGGAGGCGAGGCCTCCTTTTATACGGAAGTGAGATGCGCACGCATTCAGGTAGGCCCGCCCTGGGCCGGCTACGTCCATAGAAATCTCAGTAGGTGAATGCTTGCATGATAAGGTAGTACCCATAGAGTCCAGTAGAGGGCTCCGCCTGTGCTAATATAACAAGGGTTACAATACGTAACCCGGCGTTTCTAACTACTGGCAACTTGAACAACCAAAGTCCTATTTAACAGAATAAAGGGAACTGAAAGATCAGATTTTTTTTATTATTATTGCAAAAAAAATGCTCTTATTTGTGATAGTGAGAGAATAAAAGCTATTGAGCACAGCTTGGGTGCCTGTCTATTTCTTAATGTATACGAAATGAAATGCTGTTTTCCAACACAAAAAGTGATATCGGAAATCGGTATCGGAAAACCGGTATCGGAAAACCGGTATCGGAAAACCGGTATCGGGAAATATCGGGATCGGATCGGAACCTATATGAAAATATCGGAATCGGATCGGAAGCTAAAAAATGAGATCGGGACATCCCTAGTGGAAACCACCCAAGGGTCGGAAGTACAGGCAGCCCGGTAGCTGAGCTGCTGCTGGGAAAAGCAGCCGACGACCGGCCCCAGGACTTCAGGGCCTAGCCCCCCGGCCCCTTGGGGGGCGGCGGTAAGGCTCTGGGGCACGGGGCTGCCTAGAGGGCCGGCGACCGGGGGCACGAAAGTCATTGGGAGGCGGTTGAGTGGACCGCTGGGACCTCCGCAGACCATCACTGTAAGCCAGTGTCAAAGTGCGGCTGATAGAGGGGCCCTTGGGCCCGCTGGGAGTAGGCAACCTACGTAGACCCGAGAGCTGCTGCCTGGTCTGCTTAGCTTGGGCAGCTGCTCCAAACAGCTCCCCTGGTTCGACTGGCACGCCGCGGAGGACACTCCTACATGTCTCCGTTAGTGGTGACTGAGCCAGCCAAACCTGGCGTGGAGTCTGCACCAGTAGGGACATAACTCGTCCCAATTCCCTAGTCATTAGGGCAAAGGCCTGCAGTGATGCATCACTGAGGCCCAGCAAAGAAGGCTCAGCCGGAGCCTGCTGCAGAGAGGCGGAGACGGCCAGAATTAGATGGGAGAGAGAGTTCCCGATACGACCCATGCGTGCCGCTGCGTTGTAGGCCTTACAGAGCAGTTCGTCAGTGACCCTGCACTGAGGCCGAGGGCACCTGGCATCAGGCCTTAGAGCCTCATCAGGAGCCAGAATCAGGGAGGCGATGGCAAGCTCGATGGGTGGCTTGCGACCCAGCCCAACCCTCGCCGGATCCTGCATGGCAGCCAGGGTCCGGGCATCAGAGCTAATGCGGGAGAGGACCTTGGTGTCACTCCATCATGCATGGAGCTCCCTCAGGTACTCCTCTGAATAGGGATGCATACCAGTATCCGGTATTACCGAAATACCGGTTACTGGTGGCTACGGTATACCGAACCCAAATCAGATCCGGTTTCGATACTTTTCAACAAAAAAAAATTCTTTGCAAAAAAAAATAATATATATTTTTTTTATTTAATTTTAAAAGTGAGTCCGTAGCCCGTGATGGCAGGTGTTATAAATAGGGATGTCCCGATCTCATTTTTTAGCTTCCGATCCGATTCCGATATTTTCCGATACCGGTTTTCCGATACCGGTTTTCCGATACCGATTTCCGATATCACTTTTTGTGTTGGCAAACAGCATTTAATTTCGTATACATTAAGAAATAGACAGGCACCCAAGCTGTGCTCAATAGCTTTTATTCTCTCACTATCACAAATAAGAGCATTATTTTTTGCAATAATAATAACAAAAATCTGATCTTTCAGTTGCCTTTATTCTGTTAAATAGGACTTTGGTTGTTCAAGTTGCCAGTAGTTAGAAACTATAGTATGAATATTCTGCAGGTAAACTTTACTATCCAACATAAAGTACCCTTTACAACATTCAAAATATAATATTTTGAATGTTAATACTTTTACTTGAGTAACATTTTGAATGCAGGACATTTACTTGTGATCTGGTAGTACAGTACAAAAACCTCAAATTTTCCAAAATATAAGTAGAACATTTTTAGTAAATGTACATATTCCACCACTGGTGTCTTCTGCAGAACAGGCAGAAGTGACAGCTAGCCTGTTAGCGTTAGCTTAGCTTCCATGCATTGACTGCTGTTGCCGTTAGCGATAAATCCAGCGATCTGATGGAATCATGGGAAATATTAAATATGGATCGGCCATGACATTTAATTGGATCTGCCGATCCCGATCCACCTTAAAACCCAGTATCGGGTGCCGATCCGATCCGGGGATCGGGATCGGGACATCTCTAGTTATAAATTAGATTGCATAATCGTTTTTCTTCATATGTTATGTATTTTCCATTGTTTGTTCAATACGAGAAAGGTAAAAGTCCCACAAATGAACTGTGATGGGATTTGTTTTCTCTCACCAGTAGGGATGGGTTAAGCCGCTGGACAAACGGTGCTGCTATCGGTATACCTGTTACGTCTACTTCCTTAGCTTAACTTTAAACCATTCTAGTTGGTTGGGAACCCTCATCCCGTGCGATGTAACCGGTTTGAGACCCCTCTGATTGGCCACTGTAAATGCCACTCGTCATCTCTCTCTACAGCACTCTTATTATTGTTGAGACTCCCGTGCTAGTGCTAATAGTGCTAGCAGTAGCACGCTAACAACGTCCTCCTCATTGCAACCTGATATGATTTGCGGGCCGTGTGTAAATGTGACCTGAGCGAAGGCTCGCAGGCAGGTTAGCTGCTGCGCACGGCAATATGTTTTGTTTACCTGAGTGGAGTCTTGCAGGCACATCGCCTTGTCTTTTTTTTGTTTATTAACACTGACAGTGTATTAATGTGAGCTCCTACACCTATAATAATTTGGCCTTTCATTGAATGCTTTATAAACCAGTTAAACTTACAGATGTCATTGTGAATTGGAAAACTGCATTTAAATGTTGTTAAAGGTCAACGTTTCAATCATAGACTGTATATGTATGGTTCAGCAATTGTTGGTCGTTTTCTAGGAATTGATCGATACGATAAGCAGTACCGGTATCGATAAGCAGTACCGGTATCGATAAAATCCTAACGATACCCATCCCTACTCACCAGTGAAGGCAAATGTTGATTTTAAAGATGAGATTTGTTGGTTTGTGCAATGCCGAGATCTCATGACCTTTATTCTATTATTTATTTGTTCTCTAGTCGAATCTCAGGTTTAACATTAATTATAACGGTGCTATAACGGTCTGTTTGTATTGACAAGATGTGCTATTCACGCGGCACACCTGATGGCGGGTGTCATAAAAGATATTCCATAATCGGTTTTCTTCATATTTTTAATGTATTTTTCATTGTTTGTTTAGTACTAAAAGGTCCAAGAAGTCCCACAATTGAATTTAATATTCATTTGACATGTTAACTATATCGTAAAGCACTTGATGGGAGTAATTGTGGGATGATACATTTTCAAAGTATCACGATATGTATCGGTTGAGTATCGGTATCGTTCAGTGGTATCGGTATCGGTATCGGTATCGTAAAAAAGTCAACGATATGCATCCCTACCTCTGAAGAAGGAACGGTGAGGGGGACAGGGGCAGGGCTACGCCTGAAGAAGGCTCTAGCCTGAGCCGCGTAGGCCTGCGGAACCGGAAGCTGCAAGTGTGCCAGGGCCGCCATGGAGGCCTCCTCCACGCCCTGCAGAGAGCCCTGAGCAGAGGAGTGGGAAGCCTACCCGGGAGTGAGCGGGGCCTCGTCCTCCACCTCTTCATTGAAGAGGTTAGCCGAGGCCGCTAGTGACATGGCATCCTCATACAGAGGTGCGGCAACCGGAGGAGGGTCAGGCGGCAAGCCAGCAGCCCCTATACCGGCCCCTGGCTGAAGGGCTAAGAGGAGCGACTTCATCATGTCCATGTCGGCGGCTAACCGATCCACCTTAGAGGACAGCCTGTTTCTAGTCCTCCTGTTGGGGGGCGAACCTGTAGCCATCACTCCCTCGGGTCGCTGGGAACGGCCAAACTGAGCTGGGGGAAGATGCGACAAGGAGAGGTGTCCGTTGGCTGCTGCCAGACGCTCCACCTCTGCGACTCTGGCCGCTCTGAGCGCCCCAGGGCATGCAGCTACAGTTCATGCAGGCGTCCTGCGTGAGACCCTCCCTCAAATGCTCGAGACCAAGGCAAGAGGTCGTGAAGCTGCACGCAGCCAGCTGGATGCAGAGAAATCTTTAAATCAAACGTTCCAACTGAACGCTGTAGGCTACAAGAATGTAGCCACGGTACTCTCGCGCAGCGAGAAGATGAAAAGGAACAGATCCTCTGATGACACTGGCTGATATAGCCAGTGTCACGTGGGTCACAGGTGACTTTGTTGTTATTGGTACTCGTACGGCGCATGCGCGCGATGGACATATCCAGTGCTAAAGCACCGCCTCTGGCGGTCAGTAGGGAAGAAATAGAACCAATGTGAGTTTGGAAAATTGCACAGTATAAATCTATTCTAGTATACCTCAACAATGGAATTATGATCAGTAGAAATGTCCATGACGTGCTCCTGCCATGGTACCAGGTCAGAGACAGCAAGGAAACAACAGGAATTCAGACATAGTCATTCAATGGATATTATTAAAATCCGGGGTCATGTACTTTGGTACTGTGACAGGAGATACAGTGTGAGGAGAAGACTGATATCTGCCGAAAGTATTTTCTTTTTTGCAGTATTTTCAGCTTTTAATACGATTATAGAGAGATGGTACAAGAGAAAACCGTCAACACAAGACATGTGGCTAAACATTGGGAATGTAATATATAATAAGGAACTGTTTAGTATCTGGATTAGAGCTGAGGAGCTGCAATATCCAGAGATGTTTACAACAAGAGAGTGTAACAGTGAATAGGTTTTGTGACAGCAAGTATTGAAAAAAGGCACCTTTAAATAAATCAGGAACCAAACACAAGAATAATAACTCCTTTGTCAGTGTTATTACTCCTACAGAGATGGTATACAGCCGGTAGTTGTGCCACAGCAGCTGCATGCAGACTGCTCGGGTCAGGACCATTTTCAATTAACATGCGCTCCATTTAGCATGGTGCAGAAAGGTCACAGGGAATAAACAGTGTGTTTAACACCAAATGAGACATTTTGACATTTTAACATGCTGTTTTAAAAGCCTGCTGTGAGGATCAAAACAATAAAGCTGAATACAAATATAACGGTAACAGAAGAGTTCAACATATTGGCATATACACACTTATTTGTGTGTCATTTTAATTTCATGTCTGCGGGTTAGGACCTTAGCATCTGGTTTTTATCATTTCAGTATGTTTGTTTCGATGCATGTATGCTATGTTTTGTTTCATTGTAAAGTATTAAAGTACTGAGAAAAACGATATATGTATACAATGTTTTATTGTTTTCTTTATTATTAATTCATTCCAGGATATTATTTAAAAGCTATATGTTGTGCACATGCCCTGCTCCCCTAAACTAGACCCCTCACCTCTTCACCTGCATTACAAGTGACCTTCAGGATGTTGTTGTGTGAAGGGGAGAGCAACATCAAATCACACACACCAACCTCCTTTCCTTTCTCCTTTCAATGATCAGTTAACAAGGGTTGATCATGGGGAAAACATAAATTAGTCCATGTAGTGCACATGGTGTTGCATTTAGCAGCTAGAGACAGATATGTCTCTCAGGTATTGGTGGAAGTGTAGATAGAAGTCTGCTTTCTTGTTTACCATAACAACTTTATATGATTTTATGTAAGGGATAATATTTCAATGTTGGTTTACAGCATGTTAGGCTGACATCTGGGTAGTAAAAAATAAGTAATTGCGGTTAACAATACAAAACGAAAAAATATGTCAGTGAAGTGCCAGTGTATTTACATACAACCATTGTAGTTCCACTGATTATGGAACGGAAACTAGGTGTTGGGGAAATATTTTCCAAGGCCCATAACTTTGACCCAGTTTATCAGTTCATGCTGTCCTGACTGAGCACACGCCAGAGTTCCCGTTAGCCGGTAATTACCGGACTCTGACCGGTAAAATATGCTGAAGACCGGCAAATCTAAATCTCTCCGGTCAAAGTGTCCAGTCAAAATAATTTCCGTTTAGCGCAATACCGCACCAGTTGCGTAACTTGCCCACTTATGTGACAGACAAAAGAGTATGTGACAGACAAGAATAGTCAATTATAATGTCTAACACTTAATGTGGAGAAAGAGATGTCCTGTATGACCTTGGCTGATGTGCTCTCAGTGTTGTGTCTCCCTGTTCCTGCCTGTTGGCGTCAGCTGATAGAGGTGTTATGATTCTATCTTGTTATGCAGCATGTTGATTATTCTCTCTGAACTAGCTAAATACACGGGTCTGGGGTAGAGTTCTTCAGAATTGACGTGGCATCTCGACCGTGAAGTCAGAACCTCTGACTCTTTGACTGGTTTTGTGAATTCTCCGGCCGAAGCTCCAAATAAACCCATCAGTGTTTGACAGCAAAGCTCCAGCTCTCCCCGTGTCTCCTTTGAGTCGGTGACTCCTCCTGCATTGCTACACAGAGGTTTCCCCCACACTAGGGATGTGTATCAATCATTTGTTGGCCTCGATCAGAGTCCTACTATTACGTTTATGAGTTATACTTTTGTATTCTTATTGCTTGTGTTTTCACTTTGCAAAGACATTTATCTATACAGAATGTTTATGCGATGAACAGCATCTGCTCAATTTAGTTATTTGATTTGGTGATTTCATGCTTTGTATTCTACACAAGTCAAATACTGTGTCCTACCTCTTTTCCTTTCCGCTGTCTGTCCTTGCCCTCGTCTCCAGGGTGGCAGGAGTAGGACACTGTCCTCCAGTCCCGGGGAGAGTTGGTGATGCTGGCAACCTTTGACTCGGTTGCACTGTTCTCCTCGTTGAGGGAGCGGGATGACCTCCTGGTGAACATGCTCTTCCTCAGAGCTTTGACCCTGAGGCTATCACTGTTCCCATCGGAGCAGCCCCACTCGGCTGAGGGGCTATTGTCCACTTTAACGTTGTGACCGGTGGTGTGGCACTGGAAAACACGAGGTGAGAGCATGATGTCGGGATGTGGATGAGGGTTGGGGTGCAACTTGTCCGGGGTGGCATTGGATCCAGATGCTGACGGCGGCCCTCCGTGCCTCCCGCTGGCCTTAGGCTCCTGGATCTTCTCGTCCAGCTTGTTGAGCTTGGAGAGCACCTGGGAGATCTCACTGCGGACCCCCGACAGAGACTCCAGCTTCTTTTCAATTTCTCCGATCCTCATGACCAGCTTGCACACGCTGGATTTGAGCTCATCGTCTGTGTTTTCAAGCGAATGGAAGAGGCGGTCTAGCTTGGACTTGGCTAGTTTGACCGTGTTGCGTTCAGGGGAGCTCTCACCTTCAGACTTCAGCGTTACCTGAGAGAGGGAACCATTACTGTTGTAGCAGGACGATTGAACAACTCCCAATGAGTCGCAAACACTCATATCATCCAGAAAACGGAAAATGTCGCTTATGTCATCGCTGACCATCTCAGAGTCCTCCTCACAATGTTTGAAGGCGTGTCTTTCTCTGTCACTGTACTTCGCTGGGTATTCCTTCCCCTTCTTCTTCTCAGCCTGCTCTGTTTGAGTCCCAACACTAGAGGAGCTGTCCACTCCCTGAAAGGAAGGACTGTTTTTGTCCCTGAACCTTTTGGCTGCTTCTCTTTTCTCCAAACCCACCGGCCCACTCGCCATCAGTGCTACATCCTTGGTTTTTATTCCTTCACTTTTCTTTGCAAAGCCAGAAGGAGAAACTACCAACTTTTCCTTTGGGCTCTGAAAATGCTGATCATTGTCAGTTCTTCGGATGGTGACATTGCGATGATGGTTTTCTTTGAGTGGTTTGCTGTTCAGAAAGGATCTCTCAAGTTCTGGAGGCCCCTCGTCTGTGTTGAGACTGAGGCTCTTCACGGGCCACGACGGCTGCTTCCCTGCTTTGTTCCTGTGCTTCCTGCTGCTGATGCTCTCAGAGACCGTAGTTGGACCAAAGTATGTGGAGGCCTGCAGGTCGTCCAGGCTCTCATGTTTCACCCTCCTCCTGTCCTGAAGAGGAGAGTTGAGTGTTGGCTCGAAGTAGAGGTTACTGTAGGGCAGTTCAAAGCTGTGGTTGAAGAAGGTAGTAGGTTTGTGCAGCTCCCTCTTGTGGTAGCCTTCAGCAGCCTTACTGCCCTGCTTGCTTTTACTGGGATTCACCTACAGGAAGTAACCCAGAAAAATAACTGATTAATCTTTACAACACTTTAACACAGCAGAGACAGTGTATTATTTGTCACTTTGGGTTCATTTAAGAATAAGCATTAAAAACATTATAAAAACGTTTTAATTAACCAATTGCAAATGGACAATAAATTGAGTGAAACATAAACTGTCAAGGGAGAACTATTCTAGTAGTTATAGGTCAAGTTGTGTTAATGGGAATTATAGAACTTCTAATATGGAACACTGATCTGCAGGATAAAAGAGGTACATGCTATAAGAAAGTCATGTGGTGTTTATACTCATTAAACAAGAGCAACAATCTGTGTCAGAAAAACAGACAAGTGTAAGAAGTTCTCCCCTGTGTACTGAATATAAAAGTTGGATCATCAGACAATAAGAGAACTGAGAGAGTAATGGGTAAAGGTAATGCATACATTTCAATGTGGTAAATGGACTGTACTTATATAGCGCTTTATCCAGTCTTTACGACCCCTCAAAGCGCTTTTACATACTACATGTCAATCACCCATTCACACCCATTCATACAGAGCAGTACCACTTGCTCTAGGACCTAACATTCACACACATTCACACACCGTTGGCCATGCCATCGGGAGCAACTCAGGGTTAAGTATCTTGCCCAAGGATACATCGACATGTTGACTGCATGGGCTGGGATCGAACCCACAACCTTCTGGTTGAAAGACGACCGCACTCCCTCGCAGCCACAGTCGCCCGTGTGTGCTTAAAAGGATACAATATGGTAAATGGGATGTATTTTAAAATATGACTTTTAAGCACAGTATACGTATATGAGTTCAACAATGCCTTTTTGCCTATATTTCTGCAATGAAGAAAAAGCCATTGACTTTTGCTTTCTACTTATCTAGAAATATTTTATCTACATGTTAAATGGAAATATTAAACGTATACTCCACTATGTTTATTTGATACCTTTCTAAACACACATTTTACTTTCAGAATATAAGCGTCAAATGTGATTTTAGTTTATAATTAACCTACCCAATACTTGTATACAGTATACTAATATATGTAAACATACATAATAATATGCATACTGACTTAAATATACTCATATGGTTTGAATTGGGCCATTCTGCAAACTAAAACTTTTAAATGTTATACAATGAGTATTAGTTCAACACATTTTTTGTTTTTACAAAATGATGATTAGGCCATTTTTTTTCTTTAACCTGTTTTTTTTGCGGTACCGGCGCATTGGCGCTGTGAAAGTCCACGGCCCATCTATGCCAGAGCCAGCGGCCCACCGAAGGCAGCAGCCCACCGAAGGCAGCAGCCCACCTACGGCAGCGGCCCACCGGGGAAAGTCCCGAATCTCCCGGTTATTATTGACTGATATTATTTGTTATTGATTTTATTTGTTATTATTGACTGATGTTATTTGTTATAAGATGTAGAACTTGACGTTATTTAAATAAATGTGACCATTTTAAGCTTGGCCTAACATTGATAACACAATTGCATAGTAGGCCCTTTTTCTATATGTTTGGAACTCAGCCCATTTGAGGCAAGGATTGACACCATTGCACTTTTATTTTCTCTATTTCTGAACTGTTATTTGTTATTGATTTTCTCTGTTTTTGTTTTTGTGTCTTTTTTTGTGAATTGAATACTTTTGTTTTTTCTGACTGTTCCTACAAAATAATTCCCCTATCTGAATACATTGCCTCTTAAAAAAATGTGTAATTCCTGAGATACATTAACAGCACTTCAAGTTGCTCCCCATCTCTTACGTCCTTCAGCAGTTTTCTAGAAACAAAAACACAAACCTGTGGGGAGAAGGCCACAAAGTTGTGGAAGTCCTCCTTGAAGACGTTCCTCTTCTGGATGCAGGAGTGGACGGAGAATGGCTCTGGAGGGCCCATGTGCTGCAGGGACTCCTGGTCGGTGGTGCACTCGCTGTCCATATCCATGGGGAAGTAGGTGCTCTCTATCTCACATGGGGGAGAGGGTGGGCTGCTGTTGGAGTACTGAGGTAGGTGGTGCAGCTTGTCCAGAGACGCTGCTCTACATTTCAGGTCCTTGTTGACGCCCAGAAGGAAGTTAGGGTCCGAGGAGGGGATGAACGGCTGGAAGGTCTTGCACTCAGAGGAGGGGGTGGCGCTCTGAGTCCCAGGTAGCTGCTTGGTGGGGTGATGGTGGTGGTGTCCAGCTCTGGGGTGATCCATGTGCTCATAGCCAAGCCCCCTGTCACAGTCCTGAAACTTAAAGGAGTCATCATCAGACTTGCCCAGCTCCAACGACTGGTTCTTGTGGAACTTGCCTCTGTGTGCTGTGGTGAGCTTGTCTTTGACCATGCCTCCGTTCATCTGGATCAAGTTGAACATGGTGACGATGTCTGCTGCCACCATAAGCTTCTTGGACTGTGGGTCTTCCATGGAGCAGCGCATCTTGTCCTTGAAGAGGGTGGCTGGGAAGGCGGGGTCCAGGCAGGCGGTGTAGAAAAGCAGGCTGCGGAGCTTGGCCAGCTGTACCAGGTCGAAGCGAGCACACAGGGACTTACACAGGTCCTGGTAGGACATGGTCTTGTGCTTGGTGTCCAGCTCGTCCAGGATTCGAACCAGGAACAGAGAGTACTCTGGGAGGGGGTCCATGGCTGCTGGGGGGGCAGGAACAGGCTTACAGAGGAGGTCCTACCTCAGGAGAAGCTAGAAACCACACATCTGAATGTTCATTCAATGCTAATGTGTTGGCTTGATTTGGCCACAGGAGACACATAAAGCATCAGAAAATCAGAGATGCCCACATAAGGCCGACAGATCACTGTCTTTAAAACTCATTTAAGATCACACATCATTTGCTGATTTTATGACAAATGGTCATAACTAAGAGGACTAAAATCAGCATTTCGACAGTAAGAGCAGATGTAGCAGGTGTGCAGCCTTATTTCAGTCCTCCAGGATCTGCATACCGTCACTCACCCTGAGTAGTTGTGAGCAGAGAGAGAATGATCCGCCCCCACCCCTAGCAGCAGAGGAGAACCAGACATCAGCTGGCTCTGGATCTCCCATACAAGCAAACGAACTTTAACCACAATGAAATTATCCATCAGTCAAAATAAAATAAATTTGAATCAAATCTAACGCACAGTGCATTCTCACGTGCCGCACTCAGGTAAATGCTGATAAATATCCTTCCTGTCCCGGCTGTATGTGACGTTACCCCCGGGTCCCTGCTCCCGGGCTGCAGGGCTCACAGCCGGCTGGACGCTCTTCCATTGTCCGCTGTCTCCTCTCCCAGGACTCTGTCTCAGCGGCGAGGCTGAGAGAGAAACTGCACGCTGTGCTGAAAAAGAGCCAGTGTCAACGTCCAAACAATAAACACGGGCTGCTTCCGCTTTCAAAATAAGAGCCTCAGAAGAGCACTGTTTATAATCAACATTGTTTTCCCTACAGATCTACAGATGTTGAGGAATATTCACACATGTAAAACGAGCATTATAATGTCTGAACTATTTGATACTGTCTGTTCGTGTACGTCTTACAATGCAACACATCTCCTAAATAAACAGCACATTTGTCTAAAATATCATTCTGTAAATTAACTATTACGGAACCATAATGTTATACAGTAACAGTAGCCTACTGATAACTCAAAATGGTAAGGTACACTACTTTGGTAAATATGCTTAGTTCCAGCATCGACGGAGACTACTTGTTCTAAACAAGTGACCTCTGGTATTACTGCTCTTAAATCTGCCACGGTCGAATTCAACAAGGTTAGTCTTTACTTACTAAATACAAATTAAAACATCATCTTGCAAGGATAAACATTCTTCAAACAGAGAATAATTAATTAAAGGTTTAACTGAATTTTAAGAATAACTTTAAGATTATTGAACAGAATGCTTGGTGTCACACATATCTTTCTACTATACTATATTTACTATAGTCCAGATTGTGATCGGATCAGACCAGGATCAGGATCAGGATCAGGATTAGGACCAGGATCAGGATCAGGATCAGGGTGTAATCCCACATCTTTGCTCAGACCACATTCATCGTTATTCTCTTTAATCGTTTATTTAGCAGGCTCTCTGTTAAGTTGTGTTTAGTCTCCACCCCATTCAACTCCTACAATTGTCACATACACATGCTTACAAGTGCATGCATCAAGAACATGTTCCTTTATTAAGCAGTTATGTGTTGTATGACATCATATGGGAGTGCTTGTGCACATGTTTCAATCATATATTCAAATTTATAAAAACGGACAAGTCAAATCAAGCAATCTGATTGGTTCTTAGCCGTGATATACTGAGCGTATACCACGGGTAGAATTGTAAGTTACTTTTCACAACAAGTCAGTATCCCTCCGCGTCTGAGAAAAACAGTATACAGGTGGGCTGAAAAGCAAACTAAAACTAAAACTAAACTAAAACTAAAAGCAAACTGCTTGCAGTTTGCTTTTCAAACTGGAACAAGAAAACAGCGGAGAAGTAACAGGGCAGAAACCCTCCTTTTTACGCAGCGGTCCAGACATAGACATCAAACGGGGGGGTCTTACTATGGAGGAGTGGATTGAGGAGTGCCTATCTCCAGAAGAAATGCACCTAAACGACAACATGCAGAGCTACGTGAAGAGCGGGTAGACCAACTGGAGAAGTACCACCATTCAAAAGTTTTCTGATGCGGGTTTTGAAACAAAGCAGAGACATTATGACCGTTAGTGGCCACAGGTGCGAAAGCTCTCTCCAGAGCTACTGGAAGCCGAATCTCGGGGACCGGAGAAAGTGGAGCAATATTCTCGCCACGCCAAGCAACAGCCTAGAACTACCTCAACCTATACAAGTAACCACGTAAGCCATGCTACTGATGCTGGACAGGTTTTCAGTGGGTGCACGATAAACGGCAACATACAAATGAATGTAAATAAATAGCCAATTAATGGATCAACGATCTCTGTCTAATATGTTCGCTAGCTGTTAGTGTTGTTGCATAGCAACCACCGGCAACTCGCACTACGTTTCGTGCAGAAGGCAACGGAGGGACTATTTTATTTAGAAAATCATTATTTACTAATAAAAACTATTTAAATTAGAGTGTGTATTTTTCTTTCATATTGCCACACTTGGTAACCGTTTTATAAAAGCAATAGCTCACGACAGGCCGTGATATAATGAGCATATATCACGGCCTGAAGTGAGCTATTGCTTAAGTATACTCTTTTCCAAGTAAAACAAGTATTAAAAAGAAGAGCTAGTTTTATAATTGTTTCATAATTTCAAAAGAGAAATACATTGTAATAAAAGTTGTCTAAATTGAAAAACTGTAGAATACATACATATTACGTGAGAAATTAGCATGGAATGCAAAAATAGTACACTAGGGATATATGGATGGGTGCATTGAATGCATCCATGAATTAGAGAAATTGTAAATTAATACAAAAACACATACGTTTTTCATTTTATTGTATACAATATAATATAATGACTTCACTGATTTGATAGCCAACACTTGTAATAGTGCAAGTCAAAGCGCTTGTTTTTGTTTCGTTTTAGCGCTTTTATTGTGAAGGAAACGCTTCTAACTTCCGGTCATAGAATGCTTTATCCAGTGTGATCGATGCAGCTCTTTGTTTCCACTTAGAATGACGTAACTACAACTACCGCTGGACACTAGAAATAGTATAAATGTAAAACGTTGACTGTCTGTATTATTTAATATGATAATGTAGACCTGATAAAATGCCTTTATTATAATTTCAATCATTACTTTTTGTTTTTATTCAAACATGTTTTAGACAACAGACGTACTTAAAGGATTTAGCCACACACTGAATCAATCAATCAATCAAAGTTTATTTATATAGCCCAATATCACACATTTTACATTTGTCTCAGTGGACTTTACAGTTTACAGATTACGAATATGACACCCTCTGTCCTTGGACCCTCACATCGGACAAGGAAAATAAACCCCACAGTTAATGGGGAGAAATGGGAGAAACCTCAGGGAGAGCAACAGAGGAGGGATCCCTCTCCCAGGACGGACAGACGTGCAATAGATGCCGTGTGTAAATTACAATCCCCTGGGAGCAATCAAATAAGTAGTAAGGCAGGACCACAGCAACAGGCACAACCACGACTCAGGACTGTGACTCAGGACCACAGCAACAGGCACAACCACGACTCAGGACTGTGACTCAGGACTAGGGTTGGGTACCGAGAACGGAACCGGTTCCAACATTTCGATTCCAACGGCATCATTTAGAAATGTGAATTTCGGTTCCGCTTTTCGATGCCTGAGGAAATGTTTCTCGCCGCTCTCCGTAACCTACTGTATGACTGCGGCGGGGCGGGAAATGTAGCGTTGTACCTACACTTCCTACAGCGTAACCTGAGACCAGGGCGCCAGATCTGTGGAGGCGCTGTGCTGACAGCTCTGGGAGGGGAACTAAATGTTTTTACCGTTGGTGCTCATCCTAATTTTTGGCCTTGATGTAACAACATTCATAATTAAGTAAATGTAACACCCTTTTCACCCCGGTTACACTTTTCATTCGCCCTGTACGATGGGCGCTGTAAGTGATGAAAATGGGGGATGTTGGCTTATCTGGCACCCGCAGCTCACAGCCAAAGTGCGAGTGAGCGTGTTGTTATTAGCATCTGGTGCTAGCTGCTCGAACGGAAGAAGAAGATGTTTCTACAATGATGTGGAGGGAGAGTCCTCTCCAGACAGACTAACTACAGCTCAGTGAGGTAAAGGACTCTGAGTGTTTAGATAGTTCACTTTAGTCTAAGTTATCTCAGTGGGTCTCAAACGTTTTGATCACAATTTATGTAAACGCATATTTCCAAGGCACTCCTTTATAATTATTGGGATAAAACAGGTTTGAAATCATTCCAATGTATACTATAGGACAGCAAACCAGACATATCGTTTTAAACTGGAGAGATAAAAAAAGATGCATACATAAAATAGTAAAATAAGATATGAATGAACAACAAAAATAAAATACGTTACATTTATTTGTTATTGGCTATGGTAGGTTATTGGTTATGTTCACATACTTATTTAATTATTAAAATGTAAACCGATCTTTTTCATATGGGTGTTTTAGAGTTGTACCCCCTAGATCTAGTCTTTAGTAATTCTGCTTAAAGTGCACCAGATTGAAGCATTTTACTTTAAAATGTTCAAACATTTCTTCCCGGTATGCCTGAGAAGGCAGATATGCTTGTTTTTCTCAACAAGAACTGTTTTAAAATGGGGGGGGGGGGGTTCCTTTCAAAGTTGGACTGTTGCACTGTTGTAGCTTCAGTGGTTCTCAGGTTACAGTTACATAGCGCTAAATATAAACAGACTGATTAATGTGAATATTACTGTAAACTAACCTGTGTAAAAGTTTCTCGAATAAATGTAATTTTTTTGGTGGAAGAAGCATGTATCATTTTTTTACCCTGCCCCTCAAAGAATCGGAATTGAGAACCGTTAAGAACCGGAATCGAAAAGTAGAATCGGAATCGGAATCGTGGAAATTCAAACGATACCCAACCCTACTCAGGACCACAGCAACAGGCACAACCACGACTCAGGACTGCGACTCAAGACTGTGACTCAGGACCACAGCAACAGGCACTTCCACGACTCGTGATCCACGACTCAGGACCAGTGCAGAGCAGCAAAACAGGAGTAATGTGGTCCCTCTTCTCCGTGCTCGTCAATACACGTGCTGCAGCATTTTGAATCAGCTGAAGCGACTTAACTGACTTTTTGGTACACCCTGATAATAAAGAGTTACAATAATCCAGCCTTGAAGTAACAAATGGATGGACTAGTTTCTCCGCATCGTTTTGAGGCAAGATATGCCTGATTTTTGCAATGATACAGAGATGGAAGAAGGCGGCACAAATAGTGTTATAGCTGTAATGCCACTTTGTGTACATCAGGACCGCTGACTCAAAACTCATCTGTTGTCAAGAGTTCCAGCCTCAGTTAACTCTCTCCTCTACATTTTTGTGACCAGTCTTTCTGTATTTCAGTTTTTTATATTCTTATTCGTTTTCCTTTGTGTCCCCCCCCTCCCCCCGTCCTAAAAGCATCCTTGGGTTTTTGAAAGGCGCTGTATAAATCCACGTTATTATTATATTATTATCATTGTAAACTAACTTTGCTGAATGATATCTTAAAATGAGGGGCAGATTCAGTGCAGTACAACGTCTCCTCTGGAACACATGGGTAGCAGTGTTGTAGTCAAGTCACCAATTCACGAGCCCAAGTCACTCTCAAGTCACCACTCTTCGAGTCCGAGTCCAAGTCCGAGTCACCAAGGGAGAGTCGTAGTCGAGTCCGAGTCCAAGTCTGAGTCACCCAAGGAGTGTCCGAGTCGAGTCCGAGTCATCATTACCTGCTTTCGAGTCCGAGTCCAAGTCTGAGTCACCTAAGAAGAGTCCAAGTCAAGTCCGAGTCACAAGTCTTCATGTATTAATCTTCGTGGACATATGTGTTGAAATGATGTAGCTGCTCCTCTACATTGCTTTCATCCTGTCATGTTATACTAATCTGTCTATTGAACTGCTGTGAAGCGAGTTTGGCTACAATTCTTGAAATAGGTGCTATACAAATATAAAGCTTATTACTAATATTAATATTATTATTATTAATATTATTATATATAAATAAACTATATTTAAAATGAGTTACCTTTTAGAGAAGTGATTATATTTGGATGCCAATATTTTCCTATGGTAAAGTTTTCGTTTTGCACTTTTATTTTGATAGTAATAAGATCGGGACTCTTATTTTGAAGGAACTTGTACTGGTTAAATCGGTTTACTGATAAAGATTTAGCCCCAGAAAGCACATGGCTACTTAACATGCAGAATGATGTCATTTTGCATGCTAAGTAGCCATGTGCTTTCTGGGGCTAAATCTTTATTTATTGTTAGATCACGTTACTCTGATGATAGTGTTCAAGACAGCCTATATGTCTGAACTCGATCCTTAGAGTAATGTGTTACGGAGCCTTCTCTTCAATATTGTTTCCACATAACGAGCATTTTGCGCTGCTCTTTTCCAATGTGGAAGCAGAATGTGTAAAAGCATACAGCACGATGCGGGGTGTGTCTCGAGACATCTTTAGACTGGAATAGCGGGGCCCAGTACTTGAACTCGCCTCACAGGTGCACACGCCAGGATAGAGGACATCAGACTCCAGAGAAAACGTGCTCGAGTCGGAGTCCATGTCGGAGCGTCAATGTACAAGTCGAGTCCGAGTCATCGTGGGGGGAAAAATTCACGAGTCAGAGTCCAAGTCAGCGTACGCGATAACACAAGTCATCGTGCGCGAGAATTCACGAGTCCAAGTCCGAGTCGCGCCAATCAGTGCGCGAGTCCGAGTCGAGTCACGAGTCCCGGAAATCGGCACTCGAGTCCGAGTCCAGGACTTGAGTGCTCCATCTCTGAGGCAGCCTGAAACATTTCAACATCGCAGACACCATTATGGAAGACGACAAACAGCCTATCATCATGCTCCTTCTCCTGGTGCCTTACTGGTGGAAAACATGAATGGCATACAAATATAACATTCATAGAGTTCAAACTTTTAATCAAAGAGTTGTTCCCATTTGTAATATTCACCAAATATTATTTGTAGTGACCACATGAGTTACTGACGCTGTCATTTTCATATCTAATGGACATCTAAGGGCACGAATTGTGCGAGTCAACTTGTTCATTCATGTCATTACGCAACACCCCTGGCAATTAAGCGACTAGATGTATATATACATCACTCAACACCCATATGAAACAGAACTGTATACATTTCAATAATGAAAAGAATAATTAGAATATGGCCACAACCAATAACACATCATTCAAACTTTATTTTATTTGTGTTGGTGCCTTCTCTCTCTCTCTCTCTCTCTCTCTCTCTCTCTCTCTCTCTCTCTCTATAATTATATTCTTAGCAATTTTCTATTGTCTGTGTCCCAATTGTAAAGTCAATATTGCTTGCCTGACATCTGGATTAATTGCCATGGCCCAGGTCTGAGAGTAACCTTCGAGTATATTTAAACTCTGTTGAAGTCCTTCTTTTGTCTGGCTTAACAGGATTAAATCATCTGCATACAGCAGGAGTTTGATCTCTGTCTTGTGAAGAGTGAGCCCAGGTGCTGTGGACTGTTCTAAGATAGTGGCCAGTTCGTTAATGTAGATGTTGAACAGGGCCGGTGATAAACAGCATCCTTGTCTTACTCCCCATTCTTGAGAAATGAAGGCTGTTCTCTTGTGTCCGATCTTGATGCTGCACATGTTGTTTGTGTACATAGATTTGATTAGGTCAAATGTTTTTAAAAAAGAGGAATCGTTTCGGCGAACACTAAAAGGTAGATTAGATTTTTCCAAAGGGGGTTCTTGAAATAACTAAAAGACAAGTTAAACAAGAAAGTAGAAAGAAAGGGAGGTGATAGAAAACTATTTCTGCTAAAAAGTGAGCAATGATTGAGAGTCAGAGCTAAACATTTCAGATGTGTGTATCTCACACTGCACTGTCACTTTTATTCATGTATCATGGACGTGACTGACGTGATTTCCAAGATGGCGCCTGTGTCGGCTCGCCGCTCGCTCAGCTCACTGCCTTTAGTGATCCTACTCTTGTTTTTTGTATGTCAGAATGTCTCTGCTCTGCTCACCTATGATCGCCAAGCCCTCCTCCACCTCAGACCCTCATTGGAGTGTATACTACTGCCCAAACTCACGTCTGACCACTATACATCGTCGTCGTCCTCTCTACTGTGGGACATTCCCTCATACCTACGACGGCAGCCTCACCGAAAGCGTTTCAGACGCCGGGGAAAGCGCGCTGGTGCGCTGGTCTACCTAAGGACACACCTGAGGGCTTCTTCCGCTGCTTCTTCACGCCTCGGATGCCATGGCCCTCCCGCTGCACGACATGTGAGGGACCGTTGGATTCGGCGTATTCTTCCGGAGCTGCGGCCTCTGCTGGTTCCGCTGGCAGCCCCTCCTGCTCCTCCTGCCGGACTGACCGGCCCGCGCGGTGTCCAGCACGCTAATCTTCGCCAGCTGAGACGCTCTACACCTTCTGCCAGACCGGAGCCGGAGCGTCAACTTAGCATGGCCTTGCTAAATGCTAGGTCAATAGCAAACAAGACGTTCCTGCTAAATGACTTCTTCACCTCTCGTGAACTGGACTTTATGTTTCTGACGGAGACCTGGGTCCATGCTGGCGAGTATACTCCGTTCTCTGAACTTCTTCCTCCTGACTGTACATTCTTCAGCTCCCCCCGTTCTACTGGTCTTGGGGGAGGGTTAGCTACAGTGTTTAAAGCTAACCTACAATGCCGATTGCTTCACACTGTAACAAGCTACGCTAGCTTCGAGTTACAGCTGTTTGAACTGAATCCGGCCTCGCCTGTGCTCTGTGCTGTTGTATATCGTCCGCCAAAATGCAATAAGGACTTCATAAATGACTTTTCTGATTTTCTGTCCGGGATCATGGTGAAATATGATCGCATTTTGATCTGCGGAGATTTTAATGTGCATGTGTGTTGCGAGTCAAAACCCCTGGTTAGGGACTTTTTAAATCTCCTTGACTCTTTTGGTCTAGTTCAGTCCGTGGCTGGCCCAACACACGAAAAAGGACACACCTTAGATTTAGTATTATCGTTTGGACTGTCTGTCTCTGTGAATGAAATCTGTGAAGCAACGGGTATCTCAGACCATTTACCTGTTCTGTTTACAACCTGGATCCCTTCTGCAGGAGTCGAATCACGTGCCCCTGCGCGTCGTCTGCGTTCAATTAACCCATTGACTGCCTCACAGTTTTCTGTTGTTTTTAATGCTTCTCTGATCTGTAAATTAGAGATGAACTGTGCTTTTAATGCTGATGAGCTTATCTCCATGTTTGACTCGACATGTACCCAAATACTTGACTCTGTTGCTCCTTTTACGCTTAGACGCACCAAAGTTCTCTCACAGCCGTGGCTCAATGACTGTACTCGTGCTCTTAGACGCGCTTGCAGGCGTGCAGAGAGAAAATGGAAAAAAGATAAACTCCATGTCTCCTTAGAAATCCTTCGTGCTTGCCTTACTGACTACCAGACGGCAGTCAAAGCAGCCAAAACACAGCACATTTCTCTGTTGATCTCTAAAAACAGCCATAAACCTCAGGTTCTCTTTAATGTCCTCAACTCGATCATTAATCCCTGTGATGTTTCTCCAATTGTGCCATCGACTACTCTCTGTGATAAGTTTCTGTCATTTTTTATCGAAAAGGTATCTGCACTTAGGCTAGCCCACACTAGTGCTAACCCAGATTCTGCCCCTCTTCTGTGCCCTGCTGTCCTCGACCACTTTGAGCCTGTAACGCTCTCTTCTCTCTCGGATGTAGTCAAGCACCTGCGGCCGACAAACTGTACCTCAGACAGCATTCCCTCTCGCCTTCTCAGAGATGTGTTTGATTCAGTTGGAGCAAGTATTTTATTACTTATTAATACCTCTCTTAGCTCAGGATGTGTCCCAGCTGCCTTCAAACATGCCGTGGTCAAGCCACTACTTAAAAAGAAAAATCTTGACCCCACCATTCTCGCAAATTTTAGGCCCATCTCCCAGCTACCTTTTTTATCTAAAGCCCTGGAGCGAGTAGTCTATGTCCAGCTGCAGTCTTTTTTAACCATGCATGGCATCCATGAAAAGTTTCAGTCTGGTTTCAAACCCATGCACAGCACTGAAACAGCCCTTTTAAGAGTTTTTAATGATCTCCTCCTAGCCGCCGACTCAGGTAGCCCAGCTGTCCTGGTGCTGTTAGACCTCACAGCTGCTTTTGACACCGTGGACCATAGCATCCTGTTGTCGCGGCTCGAACAGTCCGCTGGCATCACAGGCTCTGCTCTTGCATGGTTCAGGTCCTACCTCACAGACCGTAGCTTCTCAGTACAGCTAGGTGCATTCTCCTCTGCAAAAGCCCCTCTTACCTGTGGGGTTCCCCAAGGCTCTATTCTGGGCCCCATCCTTTTTCTATTATACATACTGCCCCTAGGTGCTTTTTTAATATACGACTATTGGCAAAAACCAAGCCGTTTTTATCTTTTAAAGACTTAGAAAGGGTAATTAACGCCTTTGTGACATCGAGACTTGACTACTGTAATGCTTTGTATGTGGGCATGGATCAGGCATCCATAAAACGCCTGCAGCTAGTGCAGAACGCAGCTGCACGTCTCCTGACTGGCCACAAAAAGCGAGACCACATTACCCCTATTCTGGCCTCACTTCACTGGCTTCCAGTCCGGTTCAGAATTGATTTTAAACTCCTTTTATTTGTTTTTAAAGCCCTAAATGGGCTGGCTCCGGCCTACATAACTGAACTCCTCCAGCGCTACACCCCAGCCCGAGCTCTAAGGTCTGCCGACCAGCTGCTGCTGGTAGTGCCTAAAACCAGGCTGAAAACCAGAGGGCACCGTGCCTTCGCAGCAGCTGGTCCCAGGCTCTGGAACACTCTGCCCCTCCATGTGAGGTCGGCCCAGACACTAGGGGCTTTTAAATCCACCCTCAAGACGCACTTCTTCTCTCTGGCCTTTTAAATATGAGCAGAGCATGACATTTTGATTTTATATCTTAAACTGTGTCTGCTTTTATATTTGTTTTAATTTATTCTGTGATTGTTGTAATATGTTATTTATTTATTTGTATTCATGTACAGCACTTTGGCGCGACCGAAAATTGTTTTAAATGTGCTTTATAAATAAAATTTGATTTGATTTGATTTGATCTTTGCTTTTAAATGAGTGTTTTTAAATGTCATTTCATAATATGTTTCTTAATGCTCTTAATGTCTTTCATTTTTGTAAAGCACTTTGAATTGCCTTGTGTTGAAAGGTGCTATATAAATAAACTTGCCTTTTGTGCACAAGTCAATCCTCAAATGAAATAGGGGAGAGTGGGGTACGATGAGCCAGTAGTTAAGTGGACCAATCCCCTTTATCTAAGCCTCTGTGCGTTTTAGTTGTCATGTGACCATATATTCAGGAAGCACCCATCATTTATATTTGGTAAATCTGTTTTTGTCCACAATAGTACATTTTCCACATGTCAAGTATAATTACGTCAAAGTAAATGTATCCAGGTCTGAAAATATGTATCATACATGTTGGCTATTTAGCAAGGTGTAAAACCATGAGAATCATTTAGCTAAAGATTAGCATGAAGGACTGAGATAGACAGATTTTTTTCCAAAAAAGTGGCTGTGGGAGGGACATATGTTTCAGTGTGACCGAGTAGTCAGTATATATATATAT
>CALSBZ010040088.1:0-12727 GCA_943591055.1 Gobionotothen gibberifrons | reverse complement strand
TATTTTCTTCTACAGATTAAAGATGAGCTGGTGAGAAAAGGGCTGCCATCAGACATAACTCTACGCCTCGTCAGAAGTGTTCAACTGGGACTCACAAACCCAGAAACCCCTGTAAATTAAACCTGAATATTTGTAGGTGTTTCTCAAATGTAAAACCTTAAGGTCACCCTCTTTTGAGCAAAAACTTCATAAGCTTTTATTCCTAACTTCACCTGAAGATGACATTAATGCTCCAAATTTGACAATCTGAATTAAGGACTATCTACTTTCACCAAAGGAAATCGAATTAATTACAGATATTAAAATCATTTGCAGCTAAATCTGGGTGAATGGAAACCATAGCTGTGAAAAATGTAGTGTTTTTACTGATGTATATTATATTTCCATATTTGAAGTGTATTATAGTTTTATGAGAGTGAAAGCAGTATATTTATATTACACTGCATATGCAAAAACCCAATCGGGACAGTATTTTCTACTCTAAGTATTGCATTTTCCCAAATAAAACACATTCAAATTCAATATTCCAGATTATGTATATGATCAGAGTTGAATGATTTCAAATCAAAGTCTTCAGTTTTGTTTAGAGTTGTTTTGCAGGAGGTGGTTGAACTCATCACATGTTTGATGGAATAGTTGAGTGTTACTCTCATAGTGTTTTTCAGAAAGCTTTGCTGCCATCGATTTTATTCGCAATGTGTTTTATGTCTCTATATAATATAAACCAAATGCAAAAATTAGTAACCTCAATTAATTTAAACTGAACAAAAACAAATCTTACATGAATGAAGGATATACCGTTAAGACTTTGTTGATTATGCTAATTCAGAAAGCTTTATTTTGTATTGCACTGTGTCTTAACTGTATTGTGTTTAACTATGAGATGATTCTAATGTACATACGTTTACAGAATGACCTCAAACTGAAAAAACTGCATAAATTAAGTGAGAAAACAATTAACCTGTTCCACCCCGAGCCTGATTTTCATGTTTCAGGCTCGAAAATGACATTCCCAGAACAAATGACCATATCTTCCCTTCTAAAAGGGTTAAATTAATAATATTTTTTCTCAAAGTAATGATAAACCTGTGAGTTGGATGTAGAAAAGTCAGAATCAATATAGATGTTTTTTTATTTTAACCTCTTAAGCCCTAAGGGTACCCCAGTGGGCCCCCCGCCACATTTTGTTTTTCGAGACTCTGTCTCAGGGCTTCTTAACATTTATGAAACTATTAATGTGTAGCACCAGATTAACGGGAATAATCTCAGCAAACTGAATATATGAACCATTTTTACCACAACAAAACACAAGGGTAATACCAAGTCTCTGAAATAAGATGAAAAACATGAAAAATCTCAGGGCTTAAAGAAAATTCAGATTGAACATGGTAAAAAACTGTAAATTATAGTGTCCGTCCAAAAAATATTTTGTACTTATAGTGAAAACTAACCTTGGATGATGGGTTAGTAGACTAAAAGCTTTAGGAATCCAAAGTACAACATATAATAAGTACCCTGTATCAAGATTGATGCAAAACAAGTGATATTTGACCTTTTTAGACAGATTTAGCAAAAAAAAACCTCTTTTGGGGCCATTTGGGTGGATTTTCCATATCCCTGGCCCCCCTTGCTGGATTTTGACATGTGACATCTCTTTCTGACCGTCAGAGCCAATAGAATCGAGGAGAAGTCCCACATAGTCCTTATTTGGTCATGTCTGTTTGTTAGGGTGCCGCATGAGTCAATACATGGGAAATAGCAGCAGCAGGTGGCTACCATTAGCAGCTAACTTTTGGTCTCCGGTTTTGGCATCAATATGGAATTATGGACTATAAATGAAAAAAATGAGATTGCCCATACTTTCTCAACCTATGGATTAACCGTTGCAGCAGCGTTTTTTCTCGTTTGAATGCCATTGAACACTCTAATGATCAGATTGACAGCTACGGTGAAACGATCTCCGGTAAAAAGCTCCGTAAGATACGTGTTGTGATGTCTGTGTTTGCTTCCCCTGTTGTGAGTTTGTATCTTTCAGTGTTGAGGGTGGCACCGTTAGATTCTGTGTCTTTATGATCATAAACGATGTTACGGATGTGCAGAGCTAGGATAAGTAATAAGGGAGCTTGGAGTGATTTTCGGTGCGGTAATAAGTTAGCATTTTTCGCTCGGGGCTAATTCAGTATGGTATGTGTGTTTTTTTTTAAAAAGAAAAATAATTTTTTTCCCGTCATATGGATATAAAATATTCATAGTTTATTAAATATTAAGGTTCCTTGAGACACAGTGTCATGAAAAAAGCCCCGAGGTCCCAGGTTAAAGAACAAATGCCTCCATTGGACTCCTTTGTTTACTTCCAGAACATAGTGACATCACTATGTAACATTCACACTTCTATATGCTAGTGATCCTACACATTGTACATGATAGGCTAAGGGGCGGGGCATCTCTAAGTGGTTGTCAGCAGGAGAGGACTCTTTAAAGTAGAGACACTACATACTGATATACCAACACACTCTCACTCCATAATCATCCAGGAGCTACGCTTGGTAAGGGTCCCGTGGCATTCAGTTGTGACGCTCCTAAATTCCTTCAGCTTCATAAAGGGACGCAAATAGCTTTCAACGGATTGCAATGTATTCCCATCTGCGGCAGGATTTGACGCTCATGGAAGCACAGCATTCATTTGTATCGGCTGCCCTTAAAGGCAATGTGAGCGTCCATATTTTTCCGGAGTTTAGGATGGCAGAAGACACTACACTACCCAGAATCCCCAGCTATCGTTTAGGACTACACCATGTGCTCTGTTTGACAAACCCCGTGATTAGTTCTCAAGCTCTGTGATTGGTTGACCTCCAACTGCATTCCATATAAAAAAAACGTTTCGTAAAAGATAAAATCATACTTTATTCAGCAGTGCTTGCTTTACTATTTGAAAGTCATCACATGAATGCATTGTAATAAATGGTTCGGCTGCATTAAATATTACACATCTTTCGTAGTTCTTTATTTATCTACAGAAATCGGGCTCAGAATAGACCGGAAACTATTCTTTTACCGTTCAGTTTTAATTTCACAATAAAGTTAGTAGTAATATTTTGTTTTGATATTATTGTTTTTTATTAACTACTAGACCGCTGGGTCATGTTAAGACCATCTTTTCTGTGTTGCTGTGGGTTTTTTCCATCGCTTTTGTGTTACAAATATCAAAACAATAACTAAATATATCCGTCGTAAACTAAACCAGAAACAGCAGTATATTTTATTTTGTTAACACTGTAAACTTGACAGGTTTTCAACCCAAACCACCTACTGGTTAAAGCACGTTATTACACGTTTAGAGTAATGCAATGCAGGTAGATTGTGTTGCTTTTTAATTACTGTTTAAAATGCCTTTATCTTAATGTATTTCATTTCTTAAATACATTAATGTGCATAAATGTATTTCTTCAACAAGAAGACCCCTTAGGTCACAGGCTCCTCCAACAGTGCAACACAATAAAACAGATACACAGAAGAAATAGTGCAAGTAAATTCAAAAAGAAAAATAGTAAAAAGTTAAATAGTGCAATACGAGTCTACAAGTGATTGGAATAAGATATATTAGACTAATCATTTCTAAGTAGCAGCCAGATTAATGTTATGGATGTTGTTTCAAAGTTCAGGTGTTTAATAGTCTTATGGCCTGTTGGATGAAGCAGACAGAACAGTTTGTGGCTGGGGTGATGGGGGTCTTTAAGGTTAACCTGGTATTTTTACTACATTTATTTTAGTTACTTTACAGATTTAGATTAATGATGTGAAATATAAACAACCCTTAAATCAGACTTTAGTTACACCTGAGTAAAATTCAGTGAAGGTGATTGTGAAGTGCCAACAATCAGGCGAGATATTTGGTAGTGGGTGCTTGAGAAGACAACAAATGTATCTGCAGATCCCTATAAAGCATATTCATTACTCGTTATTCTCTACTAATAGTTCATTAAAGACTGTATATAATGACTATTTTGCACATCCCTTTCAAGATTTCAAGATGTTCTAAGGTTTATTGACATATCATAGTATACACAACTACGGTGTATTTGTATTTATTTATAGAAGGACCATGCATACAAAAACATTAATCTCAGCAAAGAGAAGAGATGCAATATGCCAGATTATAGCTAATAGCTCATTTCCATCTGTCGTCCTCAGGCAGGTTCATAACAATCAATAAACAAATAATGACATTGCATGATCTCTATCAGTCAAACCATTTTAAAACCTGATTTAAGTACAGCTCAATAAATTAATACATAGTACACTTGAAATACACTTACATGATCTGCTTAAACAAGTGCTTAAACATAGCACTTGTTTAACTGATATTCAGGGTTCGTACGGGTGCTTGAAATCCTTGAAAATGCTTGAAATTTGACGTGGTGTTTTCAAGGTTGGGAAAGTGCTTGAATTTTGGGAATGGTCCTTGAAATTGAGATAAAGTGCTTGAAAATGTAAATGCTTTACTTTTACAATAAATTGCTGTCTGACTGAATAGTTCGCTTTTTAGATTAAAAGAAAAGAATTGCTTCGCTTCTACATGAAACAGCCCTGCTCCGGCCTTCCCGCACTATGCGCGCGACCTGCAAGTGTTTTTTTTTGTGTGAACTGGGCATTCTAATGAGAGTGATATAGATGACAGTATGCCAGGAGGTTGCTGTTTTATCCGAAGAAAAATACAAGCCATAGCTAAAACGAGGATCAACACAACGAATAGCCTCCTGCAAAGGTTGCCAAAAAGAAATGCAGTTGTTCTCGATGAGAGTCTGCGCTGACGAGCCACATGAAAGGTAAGCCGTATTAGAGCATTTTGGCTTAGGCTAACGTTGCATGTTACGTTTGTTTAAGCTAGTAACGTTAGCGAACTCAATGTGGGATACTTGCTTATGCAGGTGACAATAATGTCAGTATGTGCAAAAGTCGCCATCCTGTGGTGTTTCATGTCACACAGAATGATTTTAAAAGCAATGTATTTCTACTGGTAGAATTTTTCGTGCATAAACTTGCTCTATCGAAATCAGTCGCATTGACCCGAAGACACATTTTGAGTTATATACACTGTTGGAAAGAGGATATTCCTAGCTTTCTAACGGAGGAAACATATTTTCGTTTGTACTGGTCTGGGGGAACCTCGCGAGTATGTTTGTATGTGTGTGTGTTTGTGTATTTTTGCGTTTGTGTGTATTGTGTTTGTGTACCGGGGAAACACTCACTGTCACAGTCTGCTCCATCATTCACCAGTAGTTTTCCGTTCACCTGTCTCACCTGTAGCCACACCCTGTATCTCTCTCACTCTGTTACACTCATCAGGACATTTAGTATTTAGGCTCACTTGACTTTCACATCAGGGCCAGATCGTACTTTGCATTATGCCAGTCTTTCCTGTATTACCTCCAGATTGCTCTCCCGGTTTCGACCCTGCCTGTCCCAGACCATCCTGTCTCGTCTGTTTCCTGACCCTGCCTGAACTCGGATTATTCTGCCTTGCCTGCTCCCTGAGGTACCTGCGACTCCCATCTTGCCTTCTATCTGCCGTGTTGTATACAACCAGTCTTTTGCTTACAATAAAGCTGGTTATCAACGATCCCTGGTTTTCCGTGTGTTGCACTTTGGTCTTCCGTTCAATTGTGACACTCACAAGAAACACCGGCTGTTGTTATGCTTGCTGTGACGTTAAATTACTCCGTTCTCCGCTTGTAATTATGCCGCTACAAGCTTCAAAGTTGTATTTATCATCTGAATTTGCCCAAACAAGTTTAATATTCTTTTGATCGCACAGGGATGAAACGTATAACAACAGAATCTGTGGACTCTCAGCTTTTCATATGATAATGGCCCACTGGCCCGGAAGCACTATTTAGACACCCCGGGCCAGCATAACGTACTTTCAACTTGCCCGCTCGGGCCACTAAAAATATTGCTTAAAAAAAATATATGGTCATGTGGTATTGGTATTTTGACTAGCAATTTTGTTAAATTGTTTCATTTATTAATGGTACAACATAGCGTTTCGTGAGGCTGTTGTCGTTGTTGGGTGAAAAGCTAACAGCTGTTTGCTGCGGAGCGCAGCGCGAGCAGTCTCCCGTGAGCGCGCTCCTTCACTACAGACTGTCGCTATCAATATCTATCAATCTATCTATCTCTCTCTCTATCTCAATCTATCTCTCAATCTATAAGGAACCGCAGTAGGCAAAAGGTGTTGCTATAGCAACACGTCATGTTTATGTTTGCGAAATCAATAGCGCGAAAAGGGGTGGGGTCAATATGACCCGCTGGCGGAAATAGGTATAAATGGCAATTTCTTCAATCTGACTTCATGTTGACAATGTTTAACAACAGAGGGTGCTACATAACACACTTTCAGGAAAAGTCACGGACTGTATGTAGATGTATAAGTCAGCTGTCTTGAGTAGTCAAAATTACCTACAAATCATTGGACACATTTGTAAATATTATGTTCCACTTGTTACCATTGTGAGTCTATTTGTATGCTGCTCTGCGTGATTTTGTGGCTACAATTCAGGCTAATACGCTACCAGAGGTGGAATAAGTACTCAGATGTTGTACTTGAGTAAAAGTAGAAGTACTCAGATCTGGTACTTGAGTAAAAGTAGAAGTACTCAGATCTTGTACTTGAGTAAAAGTAGAAGTACTCAGATCTTGTACTTGAGTAAAAGTAGAAGTACCAGAGTGTAGGAATACTCTGTTACAGTAAAAGTCCTGCATTCAAAATGTTCCTCAAGTAAAAGTAAAAAAGTATTCTCATCAAAATATAGTGAAAGTAGCGACAGTAAAAGTAGTCATTGTGCAAATTGGTCCATTTCAGAATAATATATATGATATGTTTTATAATGATTGATCATGAAAGTGTTCTCAAAGCTGGTAAAGGTGCAGCTAGTTTGAATGACTTTGTATACTGCAGGGTAGCTTGTGGATTTACTCCAGGTGGAACTAAAGTCTGATTTAACACTTGATTATATTTCACATCATTCATCCACATCTGTGAAGTAACTAAAGGTATTAAATGCATGTAGTGGAGGAGAAGTACACCATGTACCTCTGACTTGTGTTTACTGCCAACCTAAAAGTACCTCAAAAATAGTAATCAATAATGTATTAAAGTTATTTGGCTGATTGTTTTATATTAGCTCAGCCAGGTTATATGGGATGCCCAGTCTACGTACAGATGGGTCACTCATTTTGAAATATTAAACTTAGTTTTCTTTTCTTTAATTTGTCATCATGTAGAATGCTATCACGAAACACATTTGGTTGTTTATAGCATAAAGAACATCTGATTTAATGTGAGGTAGGGAAATAATCATTTGAGTATAAGTACGTGTATATAAATATGTAATTTACAACAGCTGTAATATGCTTGAAAAGCTTGAAAATGCACCTTGAAAATGCTTGAAAAGTGCTTAAATTTGACTTTGGAAAAGGTGTAAGAACCCTGGATATTATACATGTAGTATACTCTTATAAGATGTATGTAGATAGTATAAGAAATGTGCACAATATGACAGTTTAATGGTGGAGGTAAACACACATATTGATGTGTATATTGTCAATAAACCTTAGAACATCTTGAAATCTTGAAAGGGATGTGCAAAATAGTCATTATATACAGTCTTTAATTAACTATTAGTAGAGAATAACGAGTAATGAATATACTTTATAGGGATTCTATTAATATCTAATGAAAATAATACAAATGCAAAAACGCGCTTTAACCACTAGGTGCCCGTCTATCAGCTGTGCACCGTTATGGTGTAAATACAGTCAATCTATCAATTGGATCAAATATAAAAGTCAGCCGAATTAGTGTTGATACTGCAAGGAGGCGTATTGTGTGAAAATAAATGTAAGATGTTGTTTAACTGCTGATATATTTAGGATCCATGTCACGTTTTCAGTTTGGCGGCATTTCCTCATGTTTGTCTCTGCAAAGCCCTCATGTTTCTCATCAGGGCTCTATAAATATACAACTACGGCAGATATTTCATATTTAATGCAGCCGAACCGTGTATTACAAGGCCGTTATGTGAAGACTTTCCAAGAGAAAAGCAAGCACACTCGGAATAATGTATTATTTTATTTTTAAAATATGTTTTCGGATTTCACATTTTACAAACACCAAATCCCAGCGTGCTTTGCGGCTAAATCGATCTGAGATTCTTGCCTCCGTCTGTTTCCGGTTTCGTATTTCGTAAGGATGTATTTTGTACACACATTCTTTCACATTTCAATTTTAATTTACATTAAAGTATTTCGTGAGGCCTTCTAACATATTTTTAAATATAACTACGGTTGTAGTTGAAGAGTTTGTAAATGAACATGAACCGAAGCTGTTGCCTGGCAACGCAATCACACAACGGCACGTCCGTTAATTCCACATCCACCTGGATTAACATCGATTTAATACATTAATGTAGCCTTTGTTTCGACCAGCTGGGGGCAACAAGAACATGTTCACAAAACCTACCAATGTCGTTTAATCAACAAGGATAATCTGGTGTTTTTGAGTTGATGAGTAGTGGAGATATCACTGTCAAATCAATTGACAGTAAGGAGAATACTTACTTCCTGGTGTGCAATTCTCTGTTATCCAATGGGAACGGGCGCTCACATTGCCTTTAAGGGCAGCCCAGAGTCAGCCGACACAAATGAATGCCGTGATTCCATGAGCGTCAAATCCCGCCACAGATGTGAATACATTGCAATCAGTTGAAAGCTATTTGCGTCCCTTTATGAAGCTGAAGGAATTTAGGAGCGTCACAACTGCACGCCACGGGACCCTGACCAAGCGTCGCTCCTGGACGATTATGGAGTGAGACTGTGTTGGATATACACCTGAAATTGAGCATAAGATCTCCTCTTAAATTGTTAACCCCATTTCTAACCTAGGTTATTTAAGAAAAACACTAAAAGTCGTGTTACCATTAGGGATGCACGATATTGGTTTTTTTAAACCGATACCGATAACTTCCTGCTTCTCAAGACCGATACCGATACCGATAACCGATAATAATATTATATATATATATATATTAAATGTAGGCTACCTGTAGTTTTTGCACACCTGGTGGTAAAAAAAAGACTAGTAGTGAGCAAATGACATGAGCATTACTACTATGAACAAAACAAAGCCAAGAACAGTTTTGACTCTTCAAAGTGACCATATTTATTTTCCCAAATAAATATAATTGAGTCAATCAGTCAATGTTTGTAGTCTTTGTCCAGCCACTGCGCCGTCAGACCTAGCATGCTAACGGGGCTAACATCACTGGTCCATATGTCCGTGGTGAAACTTATGTCCCGTATATCGTTATCGATCAAGTATGAAGGAGTGTGCATTGCATTTGTTAATACAAATAGCAAGCGAACTATCTAACTCTGAAACGTTGAAATAGTCCCATACTACCGACGACATGTTTGTTTACTGTCCTGGCTTCACGGCTGCACACCATTTACGTCACAGCCAGGCATGAGTTAGGGAGCGCTGTATTTGTGAAAAACTCCCCTCTTCCTAAAACACTGACTAATAACACAGTACTGGCAAAACGGGAGGAGCCGAGTGAAAAACAAGCGCCCCTCATCCCAATCCACCCACACCGCAGTATTTTTTATTTTTTTTTTACCCAAAAAATATATTGTATATTATCGGGGCTATTAATACTTTTATCGGGTTTATCGGGATGACGTCATAATTCCTAATATCGGACCGATAATTATCGGGCCGATAATTATCGTGCACAACTAGTTACCATGCCTTACCTTTACAACATATAGGTGATATCTCATGATTCAAAGAATAGAAAACTATCTGTAGGTGGAACACGCCCTGACTTTATAAGCCCAGACACAAGAGATGTTGTTAGTTTCAAGCTCTGACCTCTGTACTGTATTACTCAGTTTAAAAGGTTCCAACAAGGGAATGTTTACGTGCTCGGCGTTATGACGTACAACGTCCTCCACAACTTCTGTAGTCCTAATCAGCCACTTGTTAACAACCATCGTTTTTCAGACACATAAACTCTTCAAAAATCACCAGTGGGGTCACTGCTGACGTATTTAATGTCGTAGAACAAAACGTGATCTGTCTCTTAAATTTGTGCCCACCACAGACCTTATTTCCAGATATTTTGCAAAATCCTATGGAGAGATCCCGTTGACTCGGAGACGAGGGTGGTTAAATACTAACTCACTTCCGGGTTTTAGGGCTTGTCACTGCACCACTCTATTGTTTTCCTACTGTCAAGTCATGACCCGCCCTACCATCCCCCTGATCAGCTAGTACTTATTGGGTTTGCTGGTTTGGTTGGTTTGTTTTGCCATAAGGAGTGAGATGTTTTAGGTTAAGGGTTAGAATATCATGTTAAGCCAAACAGAGAAAAGCATAATTCCTTCTCCATGGAAGGAAAATAATATTCCGATAAGAAAAATGTAATGATGTCGTCCTACATTTTAACAAGTCATGTGCTTCTGTTTGTTGGGGGGATAGGATTTCTTTTTCTGGAAGGTTGTTGGGGTAACAAAGTGTCTACAAAATTGGCTTTTGGTAAGATGAAACCGTTTTTCAACTATTGGGGTTATGGTGCGTTGGAAAAAACGCCATGTTTTCCCAACTTAGCGTCCCTACCAAGGCTAGTTGCAGGTTTGATTATATGTTGTAGGCACTGTGGAATTTGTAATCAATACATGAAGTGTGTGTTAAAGTAAAAGTTAATGTCAAGTATCATGTGTCTCCAAGAACCATTTGAGACGTTGTGTAAGGACTATGCAATATAAGAATAACAGCACTCACTTTACACAGAACTATGATATCTGATTGTTGTCATGATCATATATTTTAGCACTACTGTTACTTTTCTTCTGCAGATAAGAGATGAACTTGTTAGACAAGGGCTGACATCAGACATGACTCTACGCCTCGTCAGAGCAACACTTGTTGATTCAACGTGAACTTTTACTGACCCCTGCAGGAACATTTGCTTTTCAGTTGACTATCAGATGTAAAACAGCAAGATCAGAAACTCTACCCTCACTGTTAAGCAAACTGCTCTTCAAATGTGTGAGGAAGATCCAAATTCCTCTCTCACTGTCTGTTAAAAAAAAAATGTTTGTAAAAAGAAGTTAATGATATACAGAAAAGCTTTCATGAAATCCATGAGCTGAGTTTCAGTTCTCCTTCAGTCTTGATATGTGGTTTGAGAGTGGGCGGGGTCTAAACTGTGATTGGTCAAATGATGATGATGAAGTTGAATTGATGACACTCAAAGATGTATGGTTAAAATGTATTATTTGAAAGTAAATAATGTAATTATGACAATAAATTAGTAATTGAGGTTTTTGTTTTTTTGTTTGTTAATTTTGTGACCAATCGCAACTAATCAAGTGACCTGATTGACCCATTTGAATTGCGAAGGCGGGCTCTATTGCTTTGTATGTGACTGGAATGAGAGGAAAGAGTAATCTTGTTTTTGTTTTTAGAAAGAGCAGCATCTTGTTCTGTTTCTTTTGATACATGTTTCTGTTTTAGGGCTGAAAATAAAACTGCATATTTTTCTTTTCATAAAAAACATCTTTGCAAGTGTCATGTTTGACCTTTTTCCACGTTTCCACACACTAGCCTGCACTTAACTTTACGACATATAAATGACATTAACAAAAACAGTTAACCGCCGGAACATCCTCCCATTTATATCCAAAAACACTGAGTAACAAATAAACTAGGAGCATGGTACAGAGTAGCTTGGAGCCAAATTTGACATTTCTATGATTGGGCCGCATTCCAATACTAATGCAAAGGGTGCATCCAAATTCTATTAAATTGCATCCAAGTGTTTATTTTATTTCTGGATCCAATTCCCTTTATTTATTAGTTGCGGAATTTAAAAAGCAGTTCCTGAATTTTTCTTATTTACCTCACACTTTGTGACGGTTTAATGGACCCTGAGTGTTGTCTGAATCTTTTGTTCATTTAGGGTTTTTTTTACAATAAAAACCCTTTAAGTCAATCTAGTCTAATTGTTTCATACAATTGATTTCCAACTGGACTCACCTATCTGTAAATAATGATCTCTTATTTGGAATAAACCCTATCACCAAACATTTCCTCATACCCGGCAGTTTCCTGGTTTATTGTTCTACTATTCACTCAAAAGACTTTCCGAGTGGAAGACAGCCACAAAGCACAAAGGGGAAGGGAGGGACGAACAAGGGCTGTAAAAGATTTAGTCTTGGTAGTCATTTACTCTCATTGTATGGAGAAAGTAACACCTTCACTATGTGTGTCTCTCTGCTGCTGCTGCTGCTACTGCTGGTCTGCAGCGCCCAGTCGGCTCATTTTTACGGGACAGTAATGACTTATTACCCAAAAAACACTAATGCAGATGGATCTCTCACGGTACGTAAAGTTTTCTTCAATATTTATCTGTTGAAATGTGACAATACATAACTAGAATAACTTCACATAACTAACTGTTTGTGAATGAATAATAGCTGAAAAAGTGAAAACAGCTATTTTGGAAAATGTTATTCTTAGAAAATTACAATTAAAGGGATTGACAAGGCACATTTTTTGTATTAGCTTGTTGTCTCTGTATGGAACCTGGACCATGTGATGACATTCATGTTATCTAAAAAAAACAATATTCAAATCATATTTTCCAAACCTTTTATGTTTTCT
>CALSBZ010040082.1:39324-68658 GCA_943591055.1 Gobionotothen gibberifrons | reverse complement strand
GTGTGTGTGTGTGTGTGTGTGTGTGTGTGTGTGTGTGTGTGTATGTAGCTAAGGTGAAACCTGGGAGTGGAAGAAGGAGAGAAGTGACGAGGAGAGATAGAGAAGAGGAGGATATTTTTGTCTGTGTGACCCAATGCGACAATTAATGTGACACTTAAATCATAACTAATCATATACATTATAATAGCCATTGTTTAAAGACTTAAAAAAAAAAAGTAAGGTAACTCACCAATTAATGTGACACTTGAGCCTGTTTCTCCCTCATCAGTTGTGTGAGTCTGGGGGAGATTGTTGCAACAGCTGTGACCAGGTTATTCTCCAAGTTGAGTCTGTTCCTGTGTTTAGTCTTGATGTGGGTCATGGCGGAGAATGTCACCTCACACAGGTATGTGGACCCAAAAGGCAACAGTTCATTCAGGGCATGTTTCCCCAATTCAGGATACTCCTTCTCCACACCACACCAGAACTGTGTCAGTGGTGAGTACCTCATCTTCAGGCTCCTATCTGAGGACACATCTATGAGGTCTTCTTGCATTCTGGCGGGAATGCTGCTGTTAATGCACGTCACAAATGGATTACGCACCCAGTCCAGTGTGGATGACTTGTTGTCAATATCAGGGAAGTAGGAGTTGAACTCATTCTTGAGCTTGGACAAATGTGTGTGTACTATTTTCACAATTGGAGCTCTGTCACATTCACCAGTAGCAATGTATGCGTTCAGCTGCAGGAAACAACTTGTATCCCCTTTTTCACATTTGCTCTGCCAGAGCTTGATCTTCTCCATGAATCCACACACTTTGTCATACAAGCTAAGAACATTTGTGTCTTTACCTTGAAGAGAGAGATTCAGCTGGTTGAGTTTGCTGAAAATATCAGAGAGGTATCCCAGCCGAGCTACCCAGTCAGCGTCGTCGAACATAGCCACAAGTGTGTGTGTGTGTGTGCTCCGACAGAAATGCCCTCACTTCATTGCATAGCTCGAACAGCCGCTGTAACGTCTTCCCTCGGGATAACCAGCGGACGTCAGTGTGAAGCAGGAGCTGTTTATGTTCTGACCCACCGTCTTCACAATGTGACTGAAACAGTATATGATTCAAAGGCCTGGACTGTATGAAGTTGATCACTTTTACGGCATCATTCAAAACATCGTTTAACTCTGGACTCATTCTCTTGCTAGCTAATGCTTCTCGGTGAATCATGCAGTGCGTCCATGTAACGTCAGGGTTTACCTTTTTTATGTGGGCCATTAATCCATTTACTCTGCCGGTCATCGCCGCAGCGCCGTCTGTGCACACATGAGAGCAGGATTTCCAATCCAGCTTGTGTTGAGAGAAAAAATTGTCAATAACGTTAAAAACGTCCTGTCCGGTAGTTCTCCCCGTGAGTTTCTTGCAAAACAGAATGTGCTCGTTCATCTCCAAAGTGTCTTTGTAACGCACAAACGCAATCAGTTGTGCTTCCCCACTGACATCCGTTGATTCGTCCAACTGCAAAGCGAACGTACCAGACGCTTTACATTTTTCCACCACTTGGTCAATAATGTCAATTCCCATGTCGTTGATCCAATGGCACACAGTATTATTTGACAACAGCACTTTCTTCAGGACATCAGCTGCTTTTTTATCGAGCATAGTTTCTGCGAGAATTATAGCAGCAGGCAAGATTAGCTCTTCGGCTATGGTAAATGGCTTTTTCGATTTAGCAACGAGTAGCGACACGGCATAAGATGCCTCCAAGGCCTTGGTTGAGACCGATGTCGCTTTCTTTAGTTTTTCTTGGCTTCCCTTAAATTCAGCCAGCTTTTGGTGGAAAAACTCTGCAGGCTTACCCACACAGGCGGGATGTCTAGTACTAAGGTGCCGATGTAAATGGGATGGTTTCATGCTATTATTAGAAAGCACGTCGCCACAGATGAAACACATTGGCTGCGGTGGCTCTGTAGTTGTGACCGTAAACCCGGAGAGCACATAATGTTCACCTTCTCTGTTTTCATTTTCTTGAGAACGGGTTCTCCTGATTCAGCAGTATCACCTGTGCTGTTGTTTCTGGATGAACCAGCTCGACTCAGCCATTGATCCATAATGATTATGTTAACAGAAATGTTGATCTCAATAAACACCAGCGCATTCACTTGATAGGATGTTAATATTTTGCTAGCTAGCAAGAAAACCAGCGCGCCACTACAATGATGATGATGAAACACCTGACAGTCCGGCGGGAAGCTGAATGCCGCGCCAATAATAATATATAGCCAGCAAATTATTACTTAATTTGAATGCCCCCAATTTTGGTTACATTATTACAGATTATGCATTATTCATTATTTGGGTACAGTTTTCCTGTAACATTTTTAATTAAAAAAAATTAGATTTTAGATTTTTTTTAATTACATTTTTTACAGGAAAACTGTAAATAACTTGAACTTTGGTAGGGTGTCTTATATATATGTTGAAGTGTGTTCATGCTGCAATATTCCTAATCCATCTATAATTTATCCAATTAAAACATATTTAAGATACGATCAGACCTACATATATATTGTAATGTAATGTATTTTGTACAACCACAGAATTGCTGAGTAATATAACATGATCATTGTTCCACAGATTTTTTCTGTTTGCACAAGAAATTGCTGTGTCACAAGGCTGTTCGATGGAGAGTCAGACCACCTTGTGCCTTCATCGTCTGCATTCTTGGTTGAGAGTGACCTTTTTCTGATGGTGGGCAGAACATGGATGTATAATAAGAACTGGATACAGCGTGGGAGGCGGGGCCTCATTCATTCCTAAGAGAGTTGCTCATTAGAGCATGATGATAAAATGGGGCAACTTTTGAGAGAGTGAACGTCACAGATTACCCAGCATGCCTGAGAGGTACCCGTATGTGCGCTCATAGAGCATGCGCAACTTTAACCAAAAGGCTCGTTCACATCAAGCACGTCAATTTGCGTACACGTAACAGCACCACGCGTTCATGACAGCATGATGGGTTGTTATTATGATGGCTTTGATATTAACGAGGCGGCAGTTAGCAGCTAACGGCTAGCTAGTAATGAATTATGCTAATGTACACATCAATCGTTATGTACTTATATTACGCTGTAACAGGATCTAGTGATATCCAAGCAACAGAGCTTCATTTAGCATGAAATAATTATTGCACTTATATACATATATATATATACATACAGTGCAATAAGCTTCTTAGTGCAATAAGAAGCTACAGGGACGTTAATCTAACGTCGGTAATATTAACTTCATTTAATACAACATTTACGGTACAAGATTTAATCATACAGCCCATGTAGTATAATATTTTACAAGTGATGAGTTACAGCAAACATGTGCAATATATCCATTATTACAGCTCCGTGGGGTTAGACGATGTGGGTCCGTTGTTATTGTGCATCCATGGGTAAAGGCTGAACACGTAACATGAACGAGCCGGGGGGCGCGGTCCCGTGAGTTAGATGTGCGTTCATAATGCAGAGGGAAATAACTCTCAGAATAACGTTATTAGCACATTTTTACAACTTGAGGAACAAATGTTTTTAATAAGGGCTATACAAGTGTTCATACTGGGCGGTTTATTTAGTTTAAAAAAAATTATCCAACAATTTACAGACCATTCTTTCCCCATGTAAGTCAATGGGAAAAAGTGCTTCCGGGCCTGGCAACCAAGCGGAAGTGTAGTACCGCCGTTTGGCCAGCACGAATATTTCCATCTGAGTCCGGCGCACTTCCTGGGGGCTTGGGGCAGAATCATTGGCCATTGCTTCCTGCATGGAGGTCCTGCACTGACAGGCCTAAGCCCAGCTGTTGTTCATATCCTGTGTGGAGGCAAAGCTGAAACTGCCACCATTACGGCCCGTCCACACAGCAGCGTTAAAAAAATCTTCCAAAGCTTCTGAAAAAAAATTCCCCATTGACTTTGAATGGGGTGACGTCACTTTGCCTCGCTTCTCGCCAAACTGCATTCTGGGGAAGCAAAGCGAAGATTTCCAGGATTTTCAGGATTCAAAAGTTGAGCAATGTTGAACTTTTGAAGCTGATGTGGAAGCGTCAGCCAATCAAATCCCATTTAAGCAAATCTGACAGTTCAAGCGCTAGCCAATCAAACCGCGTGCAAGCTGGGAGTGACATATCGCAGTTCATTTTCTATATTCCTAAAGACGGAGGAGACATTCTTTATTGCGGTAGCAAATCACCCTTAACTTTTACCGGGATACAAACCGGAGGAACCAGGCATGGAGGGAGGTGGCAGAGACAGTGGGTGAAACTGGTAGGTTTTCGCCTGTTTGGGGATTCTATATCCAGTTTACTTCGTTTTAACGTCGCTATTGCTTTGTATGTCGGGGGCGGGAGATTCATGTGATTGGTTGTTGGTCTCGTTGCTCGCAAAAAATCCCCAAGTTTCAGACACTGCTGTGTGGACGGGGCGTTAGCATTTTACTGAGTACCGGCAAGGTGCTCACTGTGACATATGGAGGTTTCACGAAAGTTACATGGGAAATAAGCCCCTCCTACACCTCTATATAAACAGCGAGTGAAAGCTCTTTTTGGCTCACTTCGTCCTGATGCAGCGCAGCGAATGCATCTCTCTTGCTCACGTGTATAGCTGCATATCCTCCTGAATGCTGAAAACTCACACGCACAGCTACATGTTCCTATAATACACCCTGCTAGGATTGTATCACCTTTCAGGGCTATCCTGGGGGGGAGATTGTTTAGTTGTAATAAGCCGAAACAATCAAAGACTCCTGGGTTTACTACTGAAGATGTGTTTTATAATTGTTATATGTGAGTGATAGTGAAAACACTACTATGATAGCGATCACTCAACGTCATTTAATTTTTCTTGGGGTCGGTGGAGAGCAAGGATGGCCAGTGCATTCAGTCCTGTAGCCGTCTTGGCAGCAGGATTCACACCATTTTTTCCCTGACTCAGCAAGTGCCCCATGTTCTCATTTCTGTGGCAGGTTCGCTCTCTGGTGGCCCCTTATAATTCACTGCCCGATACCTTTCCAGGTCGTAACCTTAAATGGACGCCCACATGCTTACTCCTCCTCATGCCTTAAAACTAAAATAGCGGCCCACTTGAAATTAATTAAAAGAACACGTGAATTGTAAATAAATAAGGAGACAACATAACAATTTGGAATGAACATTTTATTGGGGTTACAAAGGTCCAACATAGGATTAAGAAAATACATGGCAATTTACCTGCTTACGGGAAACTTACGGGAGCTAACCGAAACTCAGACCAATAAGCTCCTCCCACACCTATATATAAAAGAGTGCAGAAGCCCTTTTCGGCTCACTCAGTACTGATGCATGGCAGCGAAGGCATCTCTCCTGCTTACTCGTCACTGATATCCTCCTGAATGCTGAAAGCACAAACGCACAGCTACATGTTACAATGATGAAGAATTATGATGATGAATGCTGAAAGCACACACGCACAGCTACATGCTACTATGATGAAGACGTACTGTAACTGACCGCTATGTTATTTAGTATGCATGGTTGGGGGCGTGCGTAGGTATGGGTGTGACGCTGCGAACCCCGGAATCATAACAACTCGTGTTTAAACTGTTGCCGTAATGGGTGTCGCAAAGTATCAAGCGACAAGGTCTAGTGTTATAAATTAAAATCAATGTTGATATGGCGTAATTTGAATTAAATACACTGTATTTAATTTAAATCAGTTTTATTCTGAAAAAAACTGAAGGTCACACTAACTATTAACTTAAAGAGCAACTTGCAGGTTCGAGACACCAGTGAATAAATGTGGAGGAAAATGATGTATACACTAGATATTCCAAAAAATATACATAAATATACACTACAGTGACATCTGGCGTCGTTTTTGTAAGACATTTTTACTTCCGCATAAAAAAAAAGCCTCCCCACGTGACCTCCCGCGTGTGACGTAACATGGGAGAGAGCGGCCGTTCTACCGTAGTAATAAACATGGATCACAATGCTAGTTTTGACACTGAAGAGGTTGAAAATAAATATTCTAATGATTATAATTATGAGCCTGCTAGGCGTCCAAGAGACCAGGAGCAGCCAAGGATTAGAAGGAATAACGGCCATCGGTGAGAAATTGAGCTTTGGTGTGAGGAGAACCAGTGGAGAAACAGGGCAGCTATCTTGCTGAGTGACCGGCGTTAGCTACAGTTAATGTTAGCTAACGTCAGTCACATCACAACATTGTAAAGTTAGCAATCATATATCAGGCTATAACTAAAGTAGTATTGATAATATAGTAACGTTACTGGCAGGACTGTTGATACTGATCCATAACAGTAACGAATATGCAAGTATCAGCCGTATCTCGCGTCGCTAAAACATCCAGGTATGAGAAAATAGCTATAATGCTAAGTATCCTTGAAGTTATATCACTGTGGTTTTACAACGATCTGGCGGAGAAAGGTTGTGGAGCCTCCGTTGATATGCCATTGTAAATGGCTTGATGGAAAGCAGGTGTATAGTCGGGGAGGGTGCACAGCTGATTGCAGCAGGTGAGTGGAGGTTGAGCCGGGAGACAGACACAGACAGGGGGAAACAAACAAACATAAAGGAGACGGCTGGAGGAAAAACACTACTATGATAGCTGTCACTCAACGTCATTTAATTTTTCTTGGGGTCTAAGGTGGGAGTTGGATCTGCCTCGGTGGAGAGCAAGGATGGCCAGTGCATTCAGTCCTGTAGCCGTCTTGGCAGCAGGATTCAAACCCTTTCTTCCCTGACTCAGCGAGTGCCCCATGTTCTCATTTCTGTGGCAGGTTCGCTCTCTCTGGTGGCCCCTTATAATTCACTGCCCGATACTCTCTCCCCCTCACTATAATTCAGGTCGTAACCTAAAATGGACGCCCACGTGCTTACTACTCCTCATGCCTTAAAACTAAAATGGCGGCCCACTTTAAATTAATTAAGAGAACACGTGAATTGTAAATAAATAAGGAGACAATATAACAATTTGGAATGAACATTTTATTGGGGTCACAAAGGTAAAAAACAGGATTAAGACACTCACCTGCTCCCCGTGACATACGGAGGTTTCACGAAAGTTACATGGGAAATAAGCCCCTCCTACACCTCTATAAACAGCGTGTGGAAGCCCATTCTGGCTCACTTCGTCCTGATGCAGCGCAGCGAATGCATCTCTCTTGGCTAGTGTATAGCTGCATGTCCTCCTGAATGCTGAGAACTCACTCGCACAGCTACATGTTCCTATAATGCACACTACTTGGATTTGATCACCTTTCAGGGCTATCCTGCGGGGAGATTGTTTAGTTGTAATAAGCAGAGCATATATTTGAGCAATGTAACTGCATATATATATATATATATATATATATATATAATCAGGGTTTCCGCTAGGATTTTTTTCTTGCCGGTCAAATGTCCGGACATCATTTATTTTACCGGACAAATTTAAAACGTACCGGTCATGTTTCAATAATAATAATAAGAATTGTGTAACAGAGTTTCCGTTAGCAGGTAATTACCAGACTATAACCGGATATGCTGATGTTTAAAACTCAGTTAATGGGGCTCATTTTTATATTGCTTCAGTTTATAATCGTAATTCATTTTTCAATAAATGATTCAACAAACAACATAATTATTACATTCAAACAAACTACTTGTAGTAGATAAAGTACATTATTCAAAAGTTTACATTAACTTTGAATAGTGACACGGGAGAAACGGGTCCTCTCTTTTCTCCTCTCCCTCTCTCTCTCTCCTGACAGCCCATCAGTTTCTCATGCAGCGCGCTAAGCAGTGGGCGGGGCTTCAGGTGATCATGCAGAGCTGCGTGTCTCCGTCAGACTCAGCAGCAGCTGATCTCTCTCTCGCATCCGGTTATACTTCACTCGCGTTTCATTCCGGGACATGTTTCCATGCATTAATGTTTAAAAAAATGCCTCTTTTCATCCTCTGTCTGTAGCAAAAACAACCAATCACAGCAGTGCTTCTCTGGCTGGCTCTGTCCAATCACAAAGAAGAAGTGTTCTCCCTAAGGAATACCCTTTCCGTCCAATGTGAAATGCTGTAGTGTTTTCTGAAATGCTGTGGTGTTTTGTGAAATGCTGTGGTGTTTTGTGAAATGCTGTAGTGTTTTCTGAAATGCTGTAGTGTTTTTTGAAATGCTGTAGTGTTTTGTGAAATGCTGTAGTGTTTTGTGAAATGCTGTGGTGTTTTGTGAAATGCTGTTGTGTTTTGTGAAATGCTGTGGTGTCTTGCACTTCAGGGCCACCGTAAACGTCAGATTATTCCAAGGGACATACATGTCAAGTCAAGTCAATTTTTATTTATATAGCCCAAAATCACAAATCAGAATGAGGGGGTCCTTGGTGTATTCTCTATCTTGTAAGGGGTCCTTGGCTGAAAAACAATTGAGAACCTCTGCTCTAGTAGAGGCCGTCGTAATCAATTGGTACGTTAGGACATGGAATGCAACTGCAACATCTAGCCCTCCCCTTAGTGTCCCTATGCTATCCTTGTATTAACTACATACAAACATCACTGGCTGTGCTAGTGCAGAGGTCCCAGTCCAATCCTGTGACAAGACTAAATACTAGGTTTTGGTTCCTCGATATCACCAAACATCTACTCTGGCATTCCAGACAGTCATTTCTGGGAGAAGATTTTGGTCAGTTACAACAGTTGCAGAATTTCATCATTTGAAAGTTCCTACTTCAGTACCTTTGGTGGTCTGTGCTTATGCAGTGATAAAGTCCCTGAAATGGTGTGAACACCAGTGTAATATCACTAACTCATCATACTAATCACCAACTCATTATACTAATTACTCTTCAGTTCTGATCTACTTAAAGAACTATGCTAAATCCCTTTAACAGTGTGTGCAACTTTGGGTGCCCGAGCATGTGATAATTACTCCCTCCTTTATCAAGGATCTTAAAAACAGAAGTCATTTGGCTTGGTTTGTATTTTTCTTATGGCAGATATGTTTCTACTTTAAATAACATCTCTAAATGTCAGGTCATCTGGTTTAATGGATGACCTTTAAAAGGTGGTAGCACTTGTCTTTTTAAAACTCTACATCTTGAACGACAAACAAATGTTACTTCTCCCCTAAACGTTCCCCTCTGGTAATAACTATGCTACAATGGTGAAAGCAATACTCTTGGCTGGAATACCATCTCTGGCTTGGTACTTAGCTCTACCTTTAACATTTTCCATACACATACAGATGTGTCTGCTTTCATAGAGTGGTTACTAAAACTATCCCCTTAAACTGTAGATCTATATTGTAACAAATTAAATCTTCCCCAAATTCACACATGAATAAGAATCTCTAAAATAATAATTTGTTTATATTATGAAAAGATTGAATATGTTCCACCCTCAGTGTGTTTTAGGATTATTCTCTCATTTATAAATGTGTTTATGTGTAAACTCCCCCCGTTTTCCTTCTCTCCCCTGTTGAGATCTTCATATCAGGTTGATTTACTTAAAAACGAAAGTTAATTATAATCAATTATATTCTTGTATAACTCACAATGAAAATGTTTAATATGTTATGTTTTTTGTATTTGCAGTAAAAAACAAAGTGGTTTGTTTAAGTTGAGGGTGTAAGGCATATGATTTATGGGTGTCACTGATAAGGGAGAGGGCAGTTTCTTCCCCTTTTTTCTCACAGCAGAACACAGGGAGGGGGGCTCCTGCCTTAAGGAGAGACACACTGAGGCCTTTAAATGGGAGGTTATGGCATAGCCGAGGATAATATTTTGCAAACCCTATACATCAGAAGCCAGGCCCAGTTTTACAAATATGGGTATAAAGGAGGTGTTTTTTGGGGTTTTCTATCCGGTTGTAGAGCATAAAGCCACGGGTTAAGAGAGGGTGAGCAGAGCTGGGTTTTTGCTCTCGGTAAGGTTCTCTCTGCCTGGAAGACATTGCAAAATGTATCAGGAATTTAGAATTAATTATCTTAGTTAGTTCTGCCTGGAAGACATTGCTAAATGTATCAGGAATTTAGAATTAATTAGATAACCTACGCCACCACGAGGAAATTTCTTTTGAATTTCGTCGGAAGACTTTAATGGGAGAACTATGAATTAAGGTTTTAGATTAAAATATAACCCCAGCATGATATGTTTCGTATGATTATAATGTTGTAAAGAGAGAAGGCAAAAACCCTGTATTAGTTTGGACCTATTTTTCTTCAATAAACTGATCCCACCTATTGGATTGGGACTACTAAAAAGACATCTGCGCCCTCCTCTCCTGCTTCAAAAGGTAAGAATGCACCCTGCCACACACATGTTTAGGTAGGGCCACACCCCATTTACTGATACCAAAATCCTTCGGGATCCCTTAAACAGATTTAAAGAGTTGTCTGAATAGAAACAGCAGTTAATTGAGCCTGGTTCTTCGGGGAGTTAATAGAGGTGAGATCTTGCTGACCTTGGTGGATCTGAGCCAAGCAGTAAACTTACATAGACTCAATAACTTCGGTCAGGTCAATTAGTAGGTCAGAATAATTTACCGGAATAAATTATCAGGATCCTCACCAACTCTAACACCCCCTCTGGTCATCAAGCCACGACCCCCTCACGTTCTGCTGGCCCCCTTCTTCTCCTCCTGGTTCTTGAATCCTTCCGCTGCAACTCTCTTCAGTGGCACAACTGCTTTGCCTGTACAGTCTCTTTGCTGTTGGATGGAGGGCGTATTCTGCTCTCATGTCTTGTGCAAAGTCTCGTAGCTCAGCTTGCAACTTTATGTCCTGTCTTGAGGGACCGATGAGATTATACCTCTTTCTGCATGCTGTCTTGGTCTTGGATGCCTCAGGTGAAGATGATTCAGCTCGAGTTCTCTGACTGCTGGATGGAGGAGGAGGAGTCTCTTGTGGTGAGGTCATTTGTCTGCTGGAGTTGGGGTCGTATCAGTCTTTCAGGCAGAGAGAGAGAGAGAGAGATCTCGGGACGCATCACCTATTGATAATTCTAACACACTGAGGAAAAATAAATCCAATCCCTTCCACTCTATTCTCTTAATCATACTATCTGTCTTAGATGTTAAACGCCCTCTAAACACAATCAATGTCTACTAATAATTTTACCATATCCCAAAATACTGCTTTCACCCACTGTAACATGTTTACCCCAAATACTCTTTTAGGAACCCATTTTCTTCTATAAACTGAAATACCTACATGCTTCGAGCACCTCATATTTCACACACTATAAAAGAACGTCCTCACTTTTTCTCCATCATTTTAAATCTCACTGTTATTTAGAACTTATGTAACTTTTGTGTCTGGACATATCTGTGCAATGTCGCCACAATCTGCTGGGGAATCTTATTCATAGAGTTTGTGCGTACAAAGCTGTACTTGTGGGTTGGTAGCCTGTTTCTACTGTAATCATTTTCAATAATTTTGCTCAGATAGGTCACCGATCAGTTGTTCATAACTTATCAGGGGGTGTTATGGTACAATCTAAAACATGGATCCAGTGAATTTGGTGATTCCCCTAATCTGTAAATCCCCATCACTTATATATCCTGATCACTTAAACCCATCTCATCATTTGATACAAAAACTGCATATATGGGGGGTAAATCATCTTAATTATAACCTCCTCACCTGGCAACCTTGAAGGGACTAGCGTTTCCAACTCCTTCTCTCGTTGCTCAGGTGATCTTTTGGCTCTGGGGATAAGTGAAAGTCTCTGAAACACAGCTGGAGTTTTGTTAGTGATGTGGGCATTCTCTCTTAGTGAACTAATGGATCCATGTCTTACTTGATATTGTACTCCCCTTCCAACCAGAAAGGTTCCAACTGTAATGAGCACAATCAACAAAACTATTCTGACTCTTATCCCTAGTGGACCCCACAATTGCTTTGGCTTTGTTCTCGACTTAATCTCTATTTTCTCCATGGTTGTCAGTTACAAAATTCAAATTATGAGTACAAAAATAACTTATTCTAAAATTGGACTATTTTTCAGGTGTAAAACAAAAAATAGGTTTTCACTTTAGTGTACTAATTATACAAATCTAAAGATAATTTTTTCTTTCCTGCTGTAAAGCTGCACATTTCCCCTCTGTGGGACTAATAAAGGTTTTCTGATTCAGATTCAGATTTTTTATTTTTTTACAACAGTTGTATTTGGATGGAATGAATACCTATAGTGAAAATTCAAAGTAAAAAAATCATTTTTACAGTGAAAAAGGTCAAATGGAACCGATGGTTCCCAAATTACCCAGAGGTGAGTCCGCCTGGACTTTATTTTTCTAAATCTCTCTAAAAAGGTCAAATTTCACTTGTTTTGCATCAATCTTGATACAGGGTACTTATTATATGTTATAGTTTGGATTCCTAAAGCTTTTAGTCTACTAACCCATCATGTAAGGGTGGTTATCACTATAAGTAAAGGGTTTTTCTTTTTTTTCATTAGAATTTACATGTTTTTACTATGTTCCATCTGAATTTACTTTAAAATAAAAAATATATATATTGATTCTGACACTTCTACATCCAACTCACAGATGTAACCTTGCTTTGAGAAAAATAATTATTAATTTACCCCTTTTAGAAGTGAAGATATATCATTTGTTGTGTTAGTGGCATTTTCGAGCCTGAAACCTGAAAAACAGGCTCAGGGGTTAAGAGGTTAAGCCATAAACTTCTCCTTATCGTAATATTTGACTTTAAAAGCCTCTATTGTTTTATCTGTTATTATGCCACGCCTCGTGGTTTTAGAGTGACTATTTCTATCAATTTAGGTTTTTTAACATTAAAATGCACAGCTGTTTTCAGGATCTGCCGGCCGCCAGCAAACACACACATCTAACATTTCCTAGTGTAACTAGTGAAGAATCTTTGTCTTAACAGGCATTCTTCTTACCGATTCGTTTGAGCTCTGTGTGTGTCTGCGTTGCCAACGTCCCCAGCGAACAGCTGGCTTTGTCGTCTCTCCTGTTCACTAAGATCACGTCTGGGTCGTACCAATTGATAGCTTATTCGTTTTTCTCGCGTCCAGGAGAGAACGTTTTAAAATAGGGAGAACAATGAGTCTCGACTATAAGTTTCAAATGGTGGTACTTTAATAAAAATAAGGCACGGTAATGTTACAAGCAGGCTCGTTCAGAGAGAGGGAGAACACAGCTGTTGTCCTCCGAAGGGTAGCGAGCGAACGGAACCTCTTCTCTCCTTTTATATCTCAGGTAGACTCCCCCTTCTTTTCAGCTGGCTGGTGCTGGTGACTTCCGCTTGTTTCTTCAATGTCCGACATCACACTAAACAGAGGATCTTTGCTTTGTACATTCAACACATGACTAAACACACCTCTTCTCTACACACTCTCCTGCATCACTTTTTCATCTTATTTCAACGGCTGGTAATGTTTACATTTGGTCAAACATTGAGTTCAAGTTACCGTCAGTATTTCAGAGATAACTTCCGGGATAGTTTTTCTAAATAAACCTGTATTCTTGTTTGGCCGGAAGTCTTTTCAAAATAAAAGCTTAACATACATTGTGCGCGAAAACCTCTGTTTTCTCAGTAAAATCAACATTTAAACTAAATTATGCCATTAAAACATTGATTAAATTACTAACAGACCGCATGCACTGGGTCCCTCAGAGCGTCCTGTTCCTGCCAAAGGAGGAGGGGGGACATGGCCTCCTGGCAAGCAGAGGGGCTGCCTTCAGGCTCCGGTTCGTCCAGAGGTTCCTGACTGGACCTGCTGACCTGGTCTGGAGACCCGTGGCTCGGGCCTTATTGGAGCGCTGTGGTGGGCTGGGTCTGGCTGAGTCGCTGTTCCTAATGGACCTCTTCAAGGTGTGGGGGCTACTCAGAAAAGAGAGACCAGAGTGCTGTGGCTCACTGTTCTGGCTCCTCAGAGAGCCGGTGGTCCGTGGATCTTGGTTTGTGTGTGGAGTAGGGCCTTCTCTACAACAGAGGCTCTGTGAGGAGAGGATCCTCATGCTCGGCCATGTGGTGGAGGTGTGTGGCCCCTGTCTGGACAACGCAGCAGGCCTGGCCTCACGTCTGAGCCTCAGGTCAGTCCGGGTGGTCAGCCTCCTGCTGCAGAGCTGGAAGCAGCAGCTCAGCCAGTCAGAGCTGGCGCTGATCGCTGCTCACTGTAACGGACTGCAGTTCACAAATGACAATGACTCTTTTCCAGAGATGCGATGTTTTCCTGATCTCAGTTGTGAGGGTTTTTTGTTAAAGTTGGACAATGTTACTGATTTTAAGTTTAGCACCATGTCCAACAAAACCTTTTATTATTTGGTGACCAAGGTGCTGAATCAGAGCAGACTCCAGGAGCGAGTGGACACCCCGTGGAGAGCCCACCTGGGCCTGACGGAGGCTCAGAGGCCTGAGTGGAGAGTGCTCTACAAGCCTCCGCTGACTAACAGCCCGTCCACACTACAGCTTCGACAGCTTCAAAAACGGTTTCCAACGCGTCTGCCCATTGACTTTGAATGGGGTGACGTCACGTTGCCTCGCTTTTCGCCGAACTGAATTGTGGGTAGCATAGCGGTCCGTCTCCGGCGTCTCCGGCTGCAGAACCTGCAGAAGTTGAACATTGTTCAACTTATGAAGCCGGAGACGCCGGAGTAGCCAGCGCCAGCCAGCGCCAGCCAATCAAATCCCGTTTCTGAAAATCTGACAGCTCAAGCCCTAGCCAATCAAACCGCGTCTAAGCTGGGAGAGATATCCCGCCGTTCATTTCTATATTTCAAAAAAAAGATGGAGGAGAAACAAATTATCGCCGTAGCAAATCACCCGGTTTTGTATGACCAGTCCCTATTAACTTACCGGGATACAACCGGAGGAACCAGGCATGGAGGGAGGTGGCAGAGACAGTGGGTGAAACTGGTAGGCTTTCGCCTGTTTGGGGATTTTATATCCAGTTTACTTCGTTTTAACATTGCTATTGCTTTGTATGTCGGGGGCGGGAGATTCATGTGATAGGTTGTTGGTCGCGGTGCTCGAATAAAATCCCCAAGCTTCAGACACGCCCAGCTCCAAGCTGTAGTGTGGACGTGCCGTAAGAGGGGTGGGGACCTCCAGTGAAGGATTCTCCACGCTGCGGTAGCTGTAAATGCGTTTGTTTTAGTGATCAACCCTACAGTGTATGACGCCTGTCCTTTCGGTGTGCAGAGGGAAACCATTTGTCATTGTTTTACAGAATGTGGTCGACTCCTTTGTCTTTTTCAGTTACTCACTCAGATTGTTGATATTGTTTAATGTGTTTTTTCTAAGTCAATGTTCATGTTGGGTTGTAGGTACAGTCAGAAGCAAAAGTGAAAAAGTCAGCTTTTGAATTTTTTGTTGGGGCAGGCTAAAATGGCCATCTACCTCAGCAGGAGGAATAAAGTTGCGGAGTCATTGGATACCGATGCAGTTTTGATTTTCAAGAGGATGGTAAAAGCAAGACTGAAAACGGACTACAGTTACTTTTGTTTAACCAAAAATGTGGGAGAATTTGAGGCCATGTGGTGCCTTAAAAATGCTTTGTGTTCTGTGGAGAATGGGGATCTTATTTTCAGTCGTTGTCTGAACTGACAATGTGTGTCAATGTGTCTGTTTGGTTATTTGCTTTGTGAATAAAAGTGGTTTGAAAAATAAATAAAAATCTCTCTCTCTCTCACAGAGGCTGTGTGCTCCTCTGTGGCAATGACGGCTTGCGTTAAAAAATAATAATAAACATAGGCCTATTTGTAAAGTGGGGGGACACAAATGGGATTTCGAAAAGTGTCACGGTTAATCTCCTTATGAAGTGGTGAGATGCCGCTCCACATTGCTTTTCTTCCCGACTGCAACGCTGTTGTGTGTGTATGAGAGATTTTTACCAGTGGCGAGCCGTCAGGGCCCTCTAGGCCCTCTCTGAGGGCCTAAGATATTCTACAAAATAATATTAAAAAACATTAAAACAAATGTTATTTTTCTTTATATATATTTTTTAAATATGTTTTTAGTAATATTTGTCATTAGTTTTACCAAAAATAACTTGATTAAATTGTATTTAAAATAACATTTACAAAGAAATAAATCCTTTGAATCTGCCTATTCAGTTTCTGTTTGAATGTGAAGGGTTAAATGAAAGAAGCTTGTCTCTGCGAGGTGAAGACAGGAGCTGTTGGACGTCCAGCTACGAATTCACAGAGGGCCCGCTGTAGTAACTGAATGAGAGAGTAATGTCAAATGACAGTACAATTGACCAATCATATCTTCCCTTTATTATCGCAGACTTTGGCCCATTCCCAAACCGCCCCCTCGACCCTACCCCTCCGTGACGGAGTGAACTCCGTCTGTAGCCACACTCGCAGCTCAACGAGGCTCCCTCCTGTCAGATGGAGGGAGTAAATACAGCGGCAAGCTTTGGGACGGCCTCCCCTCTCTCCGGCAGAAACAGGAAATGCCGTAACTGTATGTAACAACGGTTTCAAATCAGCATCTCTTGGACTAAAAATGTAAATTAATAACTCCAAACATCTTTCATTGTGTTACTTTTTTGTAAAGCTCTTTTAGTTTTAAACCTGATGTTTATAAGCTTCTTAGTTTTTGCAACAGTCTGTAAATATACACAACTTTATAATAAAATGCACACATTTACCTTTTTCTAGACTAAACACAGGTATGATCCTAAGTTAATACATATGAGGCTATCATGAGGTCGTTAACATCGCAGTTTATCAGTGGATGTTTGCTGGAACTACTTGTAAACAGCGTGTTTCCTGACGGACACACACAGCGTGACTCCGGTCAGGTAGAGACCGGTCTCAAGTCAGCTCCGATGCAGACTCGCTGTTTGAGGGCTTGATAGCCCACTCCCCCTCCACACCGCTCCACACTCGTTGCTTTGGAACAGCCCTCAATATGGCGGACCCTCCGCGTGAACGCGCAAACGGAGGGGTAGGGTGTAGGTGTAGGGGGCGGTTTGGGAATGTGCCTTTATGACAAGTTCCTCCAGCTGTGAAACGTTTCTTGTTTCCATAGCAACAACAACTTCCAGTCAACAGCGTAAACTCGCCTTCAAAATAAAAGCATGCCAAATTACACTTAAGACATACAACTGCAACGAAAGTAACAAACACAATGCAATATCCTTTTCAATTTCAAAGAACACAAATTGGGTTATTTACAGGTGTTGTTTTGTGTGGTAGAGGGTCGCTTTCATTAATGCGTTTTTCACCCCGGGCCGTTGTTTTGATATTCCACCAGTGAGAGAAAAATAAATAAATCCCACCTATCACATCTCTGGCCCCACATTTTGAGAAACGCTGCCCAAACCAACCTGATCTCACCAGAATGCGTGACTCCACTCCATAACACCGCATTGCGTGGTGGAGTCACGAACTTTGCTACATTTACGTGTCAGCACAACGCAAACAACCCCAATGTAAAGTGAATGAGGCTCCTTTGTCGTGGTGCACACACGCATTTCTAAAACGTCCAGCAGTGAACTTTTATACTTTATAGCTTGTAGTAACTCACGGGAGGCTTCTTTTATTTTATTTGTATTCATAATCATTTGTATTTTTCGTCAGAATGTATTATGGCAACCCTGTCTCCTAAAAATTACGTTCCCACAGAACTAAACTGCATTCTCAAATACGTTTATTTTCTACATATCTTCTAGAAACATATTTTCTCCCACGTTACGTTTCTTATGAACGTATCTTAAAGAGCAACTTGCAGGTTTTTTTTTTTACTACATTTAACCTTGCCTGAAAATTACAATTAAAAAAGTTAATGCAGGATTTGATATGTTTTACAAGACATAAGGGCAGGAATTCAGAGGGAAAGGAGCCGTTTTTGTAACGTCATACGTGTCATATTACGTCACATGGGGGAGCAACTTTCTCGGACTCCTTCTCTGCCCAATCCGCGGTAGTAGTTTGTAGTTGGTTTGAGCGGTTGTGATTTAGTGAGCTGGTATTTTTTCGGTAATTTTACATTGCATTTCACCATTTTTAATCATGGTGAGCTTGTGTTTGTGCAGGTTGCACAAACTCGAGCCTGTCAGGATATCGAGTCCACAGTTTCCCTAACAGGAAAAGGACCGGAGATAGCTTTCGTTCCTGGGTGCGTTGTGCTCGCCTACTGTCCCGCGTGCGCGGCGGGTTGCCCCTCGCGCGGCGATCCGTAATCGCACTGCGGTTTCCCCAGTTTGACCCGGTGGGGTTGGGGAGGACACGGGGCGTGTAGGGGGGATCGGAGGACAACGGGAGGGTTAACACAGGCGGCTGCTAATAAAGGTCCTCAACCACTATCTGAGAATGCAGAGGAGCAAGCGACCACGGTAGAAGAAAAACTTCAATCTCAGCAAAGACACATAATGCAGCTAGAGATCCAGCTAAAGGAGTCCAAGGCAAAGCAGAGTTACTGCCGTGACAAGTATTCTGCCTCTCAGCTGAGTGAAAAGGTTCTTCGGATGGAGACAGGATTGCCAGATAGACACATTCAGTGCTGTGTGTGAGTATGTTGCTCGTTTTGAGGGATCCATTACATACCCAGAAGGTTGGTTTCCCAAAGCACTGAGTCTTGAAGACCAAGTTTTCATGACCCTCATGAAACTGCGTCATAATTACACACACCTTCGTCTGGCTGCACTCTTTCACTGCGGTGAAAGCACTGTCAGAAATGTGATTGTAACATTTATAGAGGTTCTCCACAAATTACTTTTTAAGGACATAATGAGTACTGTTCCCAGCCGGGAGAAAAATAAAACCAGCTTGCCTTCTTCATTTCGGCATATCCAAAACTGCAGAATGATAGTGGATTGTACGGACATCAAAATTGCTATCCCCAAGCAAATGGATATCCAGAAAGAGACCTACTCTGCTTACCGTGGCATGCACTCCTTCAAACTACTGCTCGGGGTAGCACCAAATGCTGTGATCACATACTGCAGCAAACTATACCCAGGATCAACAAGTGACAAAGAAATAGTACGGGATTCTGGTGTTCTTCAGCATTTCAAACCTGGAGATCTGATATTGGCTGACAAGGGATTCTTAATCCAGAACATTCTTCCTGAAGGAGTCACTGTCAACATTCCCCCATTCCTCTGTCATGGCCAACTGACACACAGCGAAGCACAGGCTACAAAGCTTATCGCACAAAATAGGATTCACATCGAGAGAGCAAATGCTCGTTAGAAAGAATTTAGGATCCTAAAGTTCGTTCCATCTCACCTGAGGCACTTTGCAGATAAACTGGTGCAGGTATGTTGCGCACTAGTATTAGCTATGTCCGTTTTTCTCGCATCCAGGAGAGAAGTTTTAAAATAAAGAGATCAATGAGTCTCGACTAAAAGTTTCAAAATGGTGGTACTTTAATGAAGTTAAGGTACGGTAGTGTTACAAACAGGAATCGTTCAAAGGGAGGAACACAGCTGTTGTTCCTCCGTGGTTCAGGTGAAGAAGAGAGCGATCAAAACACGTTCAGCTCTTATATATATCTCAGTTGTAACTCCTCCTCGGCGGCCAGCTGGCTCTGTTGCTGTACACTTCCGCTGTAGTTTCACCAATGTCCGATATTACACTTTACAGAGGATTTTGACATTGTACATTCAACACATGACTAAACACGCCTCTTCTCCACAAATTCTCTTTCATCACTTTTTAGGGCCCGAGCACGGATGTGCTAGGACCCGACGGCGTCCTAGCACGAAGTGCGAGGAAACCTATTGTTATTGGTGGAATTCTTCTTATTATTTTTAGTCACTATTTTTTACCTGTTTTTGAGGGCTTTAGGATGCTTCAAAAGTTGTATAATTTTGCACGGACGCCAGGACCGGTAAAAATTGCAACATTCTGGAGTCAATGGGTTAAAATATTCCAGCATGCTCGCTAGCGCCATCTATCAAAATCCCATTTCGGAATAAATTTACAAAATTGCACCGTAACTCAGAATGACCTGAAATTGTGCACACATATCCGGGTGGACCTGCTCTACAAATAATCCTCTTGGAACCCTATGCTCTGCCTACTTTTATTTTTTTAATCAACACCAAACTTCGTATACAGCATCGGTGGAGGGTCACATTCCACACATTACCGTAGAAAATTAGCATGTTCAGACGATAAATATTTCCGCCATTAATCAAAACGTACTCGCAAAAAGGCGGGGCTTAGAAAGAAACTCATAACTCATAACTCATCAACAATGTATCCATTCACCACAGATTTTGGTGGGTAGGTTCAGTCTGTCTTGGGGAATAGGCACACCAAAGTACTTTCATTTTGGACTATAGGGGGCGCCAAAAACACCACCAATTTATAACTCAAGAACGGATGAACACATTTTTTTTTTTCTTTTACACATACTCTGGGGGTGACTACGAACTAAGATTTAAAGCGTCGCAACAAATGCAGAATGTGGGCGTGGCCTATACATTTTTTTTTTTATTGCGATGGCATAAAATGAGCTTCGGACACACGTCACAGCAGGGACGTGCACAGGTACGGGCTAATGTTGCCCGGGCATCGGCCCTTTTTCCCTCTTTGGCTGACCTGCCCTTCTGGAGAGAGCAAAAGTCTTTTTTTCTGTTGTGGCCGAATCAACATGATAAACCCACAATTAGTATTGTAGCGTCTCGCTGCACACCTTTTGCGCTCAGCGCTGTCATCTGCCACCAGTCACGTGACTTTGTTTACAATCTGACAGCTGGAAGCAAAGGAAAGCCCTCCGGCGGCCGGCCTCATATGGACGGTGATCATACCAAATGCCAACCCCCGGCTCAATCTGTCCCCGTATGCTTGATAAACACATGGCAAGGTGAAATAAAATTGTAACAAAGTTGATGTTTCAATGGCGTGGTGCTTGTTTGCAGCAATACAGCCTCATTCTTCTTCTAATACTTATTTGACTACTACTACTACTACTACTACTTCTTCTTCTTCATTGCCCGCGACATTTAGAATGGATAAGTATGACCACAAACGTGTTTTAAACCAGGTACGTTTTTATTATTTATGTTCTATATCGCTGTGTGTGATTACATGTTTTACATATTGTATTGGTGCCGGTGCGTTAAAGACACAGGGACGTGCACAGACATTTGGAGGGGCTATATATTTTATTATCAGTATGTCTGCACAGCAGTTACAATGGTCAAACACTACATTGAAACAGAATTGTCCCCATTTTTGCTTTAATAGTTAGAACATTACATATTTTAATGAGATATGGACCGCAAAACTAAAAATGTCCCTTGTTTTCATTTTAAAAATCAAGTCACTGAATTCGCCTTGCTTAGCTTATTTTGTTATGAGATGATGATTTGAATTACTGTTCAAATTAGTTAATGTAATAATCGTTTGATTATTTTATGCATAACCTAATGTTACATTTCTGTGCTTAAGAATGCCTTCAAGACAGAGGAGACTGAAGCAGAGAGAGAGAGATCTGAAGGAGGCAGCTAAAAGGACTGCAACTTTGCAGAGCTGGATAAAAGGTGCCAGCAGGGCAGCTGCAGATGAAGCACTGTGATTATGTCAAGCAACTACATAAGTTGGAGTACACTAATAACTCATTAAAACAAATATTTAAATCAGTGATACATGCAAAGCCTCTATCTGTGCTGAGTGAAGTTAATATTTCTCTGTTGGGGGCCAACCCCAAGCCTCCAGTTCAGAGCGCATTGGAGAGCTTGGTGATCTAGTGATACTATCTACTAATAGCTGTAGTATAATATGGATAAGATGGCCAGATAACTGGTTCACAAAGGCTTTACAACAGGTTGTAAATATTCTATACAAGTAGGCAACATATTTATTTTCACATGAATGACTAGATATAACCTTCTCCAATCTAAAATGTATGTTTGTATAGCAGTAAATAATTAAGTGTATGTTACTTAATTCTGTTTCTAATAATTATGTTTAAGAATACAAATATATGTAAAATGTTGATGCTCACACCATATTTCCCACACTGTTCAAGCTCATCAAAACCTATGCCACTCTGCCTGTCTCAACGGCAACTGTAGAACGCACGTTTTCAAAGCTGAAAATAATCAAAACAAGGCTGAGAAATCTATGTGGTCAAGAGCGTCTGTCTGATCTTCTCCTACTGGCTGTAGAAAGAGAGATCCCTGTTGACAACAACGAGGTCCTGAAGATTTTCATTGAAATGGTCCCCAACAGGAGGCTTCTTCTCTAACACTTTGAGCTGTACCTGAACTGAACACAGACTGAATCACAAATGTAGCAGGTGGACACTAAAGTCTAAAAGTCAACTGAGTGTCACTTACAATGACAGTTTTTATTCATTTAATTTGAACCTTTTACATAAAAAACAAGCTAGAATTTCCAAAAGGTCTTTTTCTGGGGGGGGTGCCTTTTTTCCAGTTTAGAGCAATAGCCCCTCCAAATGTCTGTGCACGTCCCTGCGTCACAGCCCACGACCTTTTCGAGAATGTAAAAAAAATAATCTTACTTTTTCAAAAAAAACTGCTCACTAGCGCCCCCTATTGTGTGGTAGTCACATATAGTTTCTCAGAAGTTCACGATTTTTGGCACAGACATTCCTTATGGAATTGCGGACATATTTCTAATTTGCTTCCATTAGCCCCGCCCCCCAGGAAGTCGGCCATTTTGAAGAATGTGCGTTTTCCAGCCATTTTAAGCACATTCTTGCGAACTCCTCCTAGGCGAAAGATCGGAAAAATTCCAATCCAGGACACGTTCAGCCCATATCCAATGTGAGGCTAAATTGCGAAGGAATAATTGATCGCTCAAACGATGACCTCGTAAGCGAACGGAGAATGTACCATTTTTCACAATTGATATGTAAGATACTACCTTAAGCTACTGAGACCCGCCTGTCTGCCCGGCACATCAACTCTCACACAAACACACAAACAGACACAAACAGACACACACACACACATCCTTGTCTTTATTGCATTCTGGGGGTACCTGACCAGACCATCCCTTTTGGGATCCACCCTTTCTGAAGGTTGTACAGCACTGTAAAAAATCAGGCAGAATCCTGAAGTGGACTCAAACAAAGATTTCACTTCAAATTATCAATCAGAGAAAGTAGAGGTCACTGACCAGACTATAACCCGTTTCATGGGGTCTTGTCAGGTACAGAGTTACAGGAGGGGTCCATATATACACACTGTCTGGCTTTTAGTCATGTGTGGGCTCCAAAAATACACCGTCTGGTTTAAAACATTCGTCGGGTCACTTTGCACACTGTATTACTAAACTTACTTTAGGTAACAATGTAACACCTTTGACTGTCTAAGTGAGGGCTATCATGATGCAGAATGATCATGTAGCTTCTGTTGAGTGACACAATTATATTGAACTCCAATGTACTGATCGCATTTTAATTAATATTTAAGCTATTATAGTAATGCTTTTTATTAATCTATTTACCCACTGTGACACAGGGATGTCTGAACTCGTGAATGAGACTCACAATACATTTACTGAATTTGCATCAGTTTCCCACTTTTTAAATAAAGAGGGGTTTGTCTTCTAAGTGTTAATTATTGAAGCCATACAAGTCATGCTTATAAGGCTATTCTGCTTAAATAGTAATTGTAATTTCCATTTAAGCAATACAATGTTATTTTAGAGCTTTCCAGTAAATACAAGGAGATTGTCGTTATTAGACTTTTAATTTTCAAAAGGAGAACTGTCCACTGTACACAAAAAGGTATCGCCATTATTATATAACAAAGGTCCCAAAAAGGACTTTAAAAAAACAACTTGTGGCTCATTTAAATGAGGGTGTAAGGTCACTGGAAGAATGTAACCTTCAAAACTTTTATGTTAGACAAACTTTTATGTTAGACATAAGGGAGATTAGTTAAGAATGTATGTATATATATACATATATATATAGTTTCTCATATTATCTTGTTTTTTTCTTAACACAATTTAATCTTGTCCCTTTTCACACTTTCAATTTCCTCATTTCTTTCAATGTCCCACATATCACATCTGGTAATACATTATATGATATATATGTAATATATTATATTATATATATATAATAATAAATTACATATATTAATACATATATATGTATTACATATATACATATATATAATATAATGTATTACCAGATGTGATATGTGGGACATGAGGAAATTGAAAGTGTGAAAAGGGACAAGATTAAATTGTGTTAAGAAAAAAACAAGATAATATGAGAAACTAGAAGAGATGATAAGGTAGTTGAGATAAAAGGAAGATTACAAAAAAGAGATGAGATTTAAAAAGCATAGAGGTAAGAGAAGATAAGATTAAATAGATAAGGTTGAAGAGGAAATTGTGAATGATTCAGATAAAAGAAAAGGAGGTATTAAGAGGACATCAATGAGGGGTGAAAGAAGAAATAAAGCATGATCTATATATTTGTATAGTGGCTTGCATCAAACATTTAACTTTTGCAAGCATTACACTTGACAACAAAAACTAATGGTGTCAACAGACATCAATGATCACTTTACATTTTGTTCTTGAGAGCTGTGATCCGATTCTTTATGTAAAACTTTATGGCCAACCAATTTCTTAGTTTGAGTGCTTCTCCTTCCATTTCAAGACACTTATCGCAGTCGCTTTTCCGCGGAACGCGACATGTGTTAATGAAGGACATCAGGTGCTTCTCAACAGCTTGGATCTCCGTCTTTTCCCACAGCTTTTTCTTGACAGGCTGCCGACCTGTATAAAAATGACAAATAAATTATGTTGTGTTTTTCTGGAACTGCTATGGAAAAGTAATTTGAGAGAAAACGTTGACATATATGAATAATAACAAGTAGCACAATATGTAAATAAATTCTGTCTCCATTTTAGATTCTGTAATAAATCAATATTGATTGGTACAAAACATAATAAATAATAATACACATTAAGTAGTTTTACGACATTCTTCCAGAATGTCAGCAATAATTCTGATTCCATTGACCTTAGATATAAAGGGCATGGTGGCAGAAGTTTCAGAGGAGAATATCTCAAAACCTCACACATGAACGTACCAAAACTAACTGTATAATCCTGGTGGTAAACTAGGTATACATTTTCTAATGAGTTTGTTTCAATCCAATGTAAAGGGGTTATTTCAAAGAAAAATTGCTTACCAGTAACTGAAAATGCAAGAGAGCAAATAGAAGATGCAAATGTAATGTTATATATTCAAAAGAGTTAACATTATACACAAGCCGATCTAAAATATGTCAGTGTAGAACCATGAAACATTACATCAACCATGGAAGAGCATTCAGTAACAAAGTATGGTCTAAAAAGTTGACCTTTTTGCCTTCTCTGGGTCTGTGGTTGAGCGGCTGGTGGAGGTGTCATGGGGCCCTGTTGCGATGCTTCATCTGTATTGCTCCCATCTCTCATTGTTGTGTTATTCTCCATCTGAGTGGATGTGACTTGACCCTCTGAAAACCAGATATACAAAATAATCAATTATGTGTTGCAAGAAAATTTGATATATCCCGAGCTAAAACTCGAAGATTTGATCCGGCTTTTTACAATGGGTGTATAATGGCTAAATACAAATCTGATCCTTTCTTTACTGTGTTCTCCCTCCTTTTGTCTACCCAAACAAACTTGTATTTCTACGCTGCTTTTATTTACAGCTGAGCTCTACAGTGTGAACTGGTTTGTAATATCAAAGTAATCTTTCATTCATAACACATCAGTAATTTAAGTCTTACAATTTTGTATTTATGATGCAATATTTAATGTATTTTTATGAAGTAGCTCACAAATCTAATCAAATGATGGCAATTACAACAATCTGACTTGCCGATACAAAATGGTACAGTACTAAAGATCAGGATCATATCCCACAAACTTGAATGGGACATAGCATGGTCCCACTTAAAAATAATATTTACCTTGCGAGTCTGACTCACACACTGTCTCATTGTCGCTGTCCATGTGCACATTCTCTGTGAGTTTGGGGTTAGAGGAAGGAGAATGAAGAATTAATTAGTAGAAGCACAATGCACTTAAATTAAGTCTGACATGCTCCAATAATGCCCTAGAAAAATATGTTTTTATGTACAATTACTTTGGAAACAGAAATGGTATTTCATGTACGAACATGTAAAAAAAGATTTTACCCTCAGGATCAATGCTGATGTCATCCAGGGTCTTGCCCTGGAATTCTGCCAGGCGTCCTTGCTCCAAGGCCATGAGAAGTTTGCTAATCTTAGCAAGCTGAAGGGTGCCCTCAGGAAGTCTGTAGAATTGCCGATGCACTCTTATGTCATGGCCGAGAAAATCCGCCAACAGATCCAGCTCTGTATTGGTGAGGTTAAGAACCTGAGACAGAGTTCCAGTTTGCTTGCGTAGTTTTGTAGAGGTGAGACTTTCAGGATTTTTTGCACCACAGGCCTTGGAAAAGTATCGAAGGCAATCAGAACCGCGGTAGCAGGTGAAAGCAGATGGTCTCGCAAACAAGTAAATGTTCTCCTTAGGAACCCCACATTCCTGCCGTGTGCCGACGAGCAGATCCAGTGCTTGCTGCATTGCTGGGGTCAAAAGCACAGGGACCTTCCTTCCCCTCTTTCCTCTTATCTCTATCCTCCTGAAGTATTTACATAGTTACTTTTCTAGTTCTGACAGGGCAATATTTACATCTTCCTGAGGATGTGATGGATTTTGAGACAAATATGCAGATAGGGGCATTTTTGAAACTTCCCCTGCTCTACGTCGGTTAAACAAAATTACTTGTGTCAAAGTGACCTTTGCTAACTGTGACCATGTCTGGGGAGATTTATCTGCAGACAATTTACTGTGAACTTCTTGTTGTTGCACATCTAAATAAGAATGGAGAGTCTGGACATCTTCTGTAAACGGAAGCAACTGAGGAGCATTCCACTTGGATTCCTGAAGGGTTCTCAGTGATGCGGCAGAAATCAGTTCATTCCATCGGGTTTCATATACTCTGCGGAACGTACGAGCATCTTTAGCTGCCGAGTAGTTGCTCTGTACGTTTGCACGGCTTTCAACAAGCATTGACATCTTTTTCAAGCTATGTCCAATTTTAAGGGCAAGACTTGGGCACTTGTATGTATGGGTTTCACTGTCGAAGCCTGCCACATGTTTGACTGCTTGCACAACATGCAAGAAATTGATGGGTTTGACATGGTCTTGAATGGTCTTTAAGGGAGTAGTTTTCCTCGAACATACCAGAAGCCTTCCAAGCTCCCTCAGTTTTTTCCGTATGTATTCATGCTGGCCAACATCATATCCAAGCCTGTTATACAGGTGCTCACCATACTCCATGATACATACATCAGATTTGACAGCAATATAAACATCATCTTGAACCATGTTGTTTAACAGCTTCCAAACTCTATCTTGACGCCAGGTGGTGGTGGTACAGCAAATGCAGACAGGGCCTGGACACGGGTTTTGCCAGGTGTTTGTGGAACATCCGGTTTGAACTTGCAGATCTTCATGTGCCGCCAAAGGAGTTTCTTGCTGAACAGTCCGTGGCAATTAACACAATGGAGGAAATTGTGTGCCTGAGAGTCCTGTTGGGGTTGCTTGCGAGAAACAAGATTTCCAACCCCAGCATCTAATACAACAACATTGTGGGCGAAGTTGCCTCTGTTTCTTAAATGCTCCAAATGCATTCGTCTTTGTTTCGAACCTTTTGGGAAGGACAAAGCCTGATGCGCACGCTCCAAATGCCTTGCCATTTTACCTACTCCTATCTTACAGTACAAACAATATTGCTTTTTGTTGTACATTCTTGACCCGTCCTCCTTTTTACAAACGGCAGGTATGCAGGGTGACCGTGAATCTTCAGCTACTTCGTTTTCTGTAAGAAGAGAAGAGGCCCCATCAGGAAGATTTGGTTCAACTTCCTGTGTCGAGTTTTCAGATACGGATCCAGTGTCGCCAACTATACCCTGTTTTAATGATTTACCCCCTAAGGTTCGTGTTGTGGGACAGGATCCACTGCCTAAATGTTGTCTTTTGCGTTTAATAATAGAATTGCCATCTCTTCTTGAGGGGGAGCGTCCTCTCCTGGGCACCTGCTGTGAATAACTACTGTTCACTTGGGTTGGTTCATATCTGATGTGAGACAGCTTTTGAAAGTATTGGCGTCCAAGCATGCCGTCTTTCTTGTGGACTAGTTCAATAACTTCACTTGTGTCTGTACCTGAAGACTCTTCACTCGTTTTAGGAACATATTCCTCTCCACTGTCCGCTGAGCTGGGGTCAAAGAGCTCATCAGAATCAAATTCAATCTGGCTGGTCATCTTAAGAAAAGAAATAATAAATTACTTCACCTATTAAACAATTGCTATTCAGACTTTAAATTACAATGTATTGAAACCACCAGTAACAAAATATAAGGATTAGTACATTGATCATCTCTACATAAATGTTGCTTACCTGTATGCTTTTTGTCCTCCTCAGCTTTGGGAAAATGTCAGTGCCTGGACTCCATGCCTGGAGTGTCCAAAATAAATGTATGTAGTTGGCATTTGTACCAATAAATCAATAGAAATATATATGAAACATAATACATGAATACACGAAAAACTGAATGTATGACAATACCTGAGAGCTATCATCATGGATGGCAATTCGGGATGGACTCTGAGAATCGTCTGAATCTGTGTAGCTTACAAGGGAAACCATCATCCCATCTTTTTTCTTTAAAAGATAGGACTCTGTTTCACCTAAATGCTAAAGAAAATAAAACATAGTAAAGAATATGCTAACATAACACGCAAACATTGATGTATGGATATGCCGATGAACTAGCATTAAGAAAAGTGAAAATGTTTGATATTTCTTTTATAACATTTCAATGAGCAACGTGACATTAGATTTGTGTCAATATAGAGCAAAGCCATTACTTTAGCTTCTGGCTGAATCTATAACAGTGAATGAAATATAAAAAATAAATTATTCAAATGTTGTAAAAATATATATTTCAATGATTTATTAGGACTAAAACATCAATTAAAAATAAATATTAAATTATCTTTCTTTTAAATGTTTACTTTATCATCCAGTTACCATGGACCCCACAACAACAAGACCCCTGACATGTGTGTGTGAAACTACTCTGCTTAAGGCAGTCAGTCAGGGGGACTGGACCCCATTTGATCACAAAAACCTGACTGTTCAGCAGCACACATTCAGAGATACACTGATCTACAGAAAAGCCAATTGAACCATCAAATGCCAATACCAAATATCAATAAAGCAGGACATTTGTAAATACTGAATTATTAGGGAAATTAAGTCAAGGGGAAAATCCATTGAAGACGTACCTGTGTGTCGGAGATTGAAGGTCTCTGAGGAGCTGGCTCACTCGCAATGGGGATCTCAGCCT
>CALSBZ010040082.1:1981-39314 GCA_943591055.1 Gobionotothen gibberifrons | reverse complement strand
TCGATGGCCGTCGCTTGCTCTCCAACCTGAAGAATAATTCAACATTATTATTGATAAGACGGTGCATTTACCTGATCCAAAAATTAGAAGGTTGAAACAACCGTTAGTCTAAATGCGAGGAAAGAGAATAACTCCTAATCTCATATTGACTAACACACCCATAAGCAAATAAATCGTTGTCAAATCTACTTGAAATTTTGCAAATATATTTTTCAAACCTGTTTTCTCCAAGGCCAATCAGTTCCTCCGTAATCGTACATTATCTCTTCTCCAGGATTAATGTCTCGAAGAGCAAAGAGACAGAGGTGTGGCTTGTTCTCTGCCATGACCTTCTTCATTTTGCTGTTTGGGTGTTTGTGGTCATCATTGACTAATCTTCCTAGACTGGAATCTTCTAGTGCAGCATCAACACTTAATAAATAAAAATAAACCACGTTTTATGTTCATAAAATAACAACTTGCAACTCAATTTCAAATATGTAAAATTGTATTTAGGACTTACCACCATGTTCTTTCTTGCCAGTAGAAGTCAAACATAAAGACAGCACAGCGGACATGATACATCCTCCTCCTCCTTTGTGATTCTTCAGAATGTATTAATTCCCCTCTGTACTCCACCACAAAGTCTCCTTTTTGGAAATGAGAAGTGGCAAAGACCCCTCGACCTATCCCAATTACAGGTTATTATTAAAATGATTAAATGTACAGTTATTCATCTCTTGCCATGGTTTTTTATTCAAATCCACCAAAACTAGATAGTTTTATAGTAATAATAGTTATTAGCTCTGGTTTGGTTTATACATTATCCAGGAAAACAATTCAGCTTTCCCATCAGGCCCTTCAATACAAAATCTATCAATAGTATGAGGATGCAATTAATGCAACAGTACTTTAATCAATTAACTCTAAGTACTAGTAAGGTTGTAGGATCTGATACAACTTTGAACATAAAAGCACAAATTGTACTGATGACAAAAAGACATACCTTTAAAAGAGTTGATGTACATCACTTCCAATTTTGCAGTCTTGTCTACTGCCTTGCTCGCATGTTCGATAGCATCCATGAGGGGGGGTTTCCTGCGTCTCAGTCCCGCCATTTTGTATCCTATAATCAAAAACAATGAAGCGTTAATGTGACCACACACCACCATAATTATTGCAATTCATTAAAATACTTTAAGTATTAGACAACTACATCTAGTTGATAGATTGAAGTAGGGCAGCTCGATTATGGCAAAAATCATAATCTCGATTATTTGGGTCAATAATTGATATCACCATTATTAAAAACGATTATCCATTTACTTTGAAAACATCAATGTATTGGAGAAAAAAAATGTGAACAGTACGTTTTTAACAGTTGATTACCCTGAACTGTAATTACAATTAAACTGAAAAACCAATACATAAAAAAAATTAACATTTGAAAAAAAAAAAATAAATAAATCGTTTTATTTCGATTACGTTATTTTCGCAAACCATAATCGTAATTGCGATTAAAATACGATTAATTGAGCAGCCCTAAATTGAAGCAGACTAAGCAGGTGTTTCAATGCTAGCAACGTTAGTTAGCTAGCCTGCTAACACAAGGTAGCAATCTCTCCAAAGTGAAATTATTAATATACAAAACCTGTTGCTATAACTGTTTTTTACTGAGTTACTTATGTTGATTGCTACATTTTAAAGCATGCAAACACAGTTTCATAGTCTGAATGTAAGCTACCTGGTTAATGTTCAGTAAAATATGTGCATTTAAAATGTAGGTGATAACTTACCTTATCATTAGCTACGATCCCACTGCTAGTGAAGTGCAAAACGAAATCCACGTGGTTATCTCCATTCTCTCCTCATATGGAGCGCTTGTTTTAAATAGTCAGCACATCCTGTAAGGGTGGTCATGCTATCACAATGAGAATTCCTCTCTCCGCCCACCAGGAATGTCTCAATATTTAAATCAAGGTGACCCAATCTGACCATTAAAAGAAGGCTATTTATTAACCCTTTCATGCATGAATTTTGAACTGAAGAGATGTACATTTTGAAAAAATGATAAATAAAGATGTGCAAACTTAAAATTACATTATAATAAAATAAGTATATTCATTTACGGCCCAAAAAGATATTGCAGATGAAGTATTTTCAAGAATAACCAGGGCCAGGGGCCAATTTGAGGCCCCACGCACAGTAATTTGATGAGTGCTAGTGGAGCCTCGCAGCGGCGAAACCGTGCCTCAAATTAATCATGATTTCCTGCAAACATAAAATCAATACTTTGATAATTTATGAATTATATGATTCTTTAGTTGTTACTTGATGTCACCACATTTTTTATACCTGCAGGGGACGCTTTCCATAAAAGGATTGGCAAGATATAGATGGGTGACTTGGTGCATGTGGCTTTCTGTCGTCCATCTTGGTTTAGAGACATGTATCATGCACTTACACTGACTTGGCACTGAGTAGCAGTGTATGGGATGATGCTATAGGGTCCTATGTAGTGGCTGATGGTGCAACTATGCAAAAAAAAAACAATGCATATACAATATGACGAAGATGGCTTCGTCACTGTGGACCAGTGTTGGGCAAGTTACTTTTAAAAAGTAACTAGTTACTGCTCTCAAAAAAGTAACTAGTTACTTTATTAGTTACTAAATTATAAAAGTAACGAGTAACACGTTACTTTACTTTTTTAAAAATCGTTTTTTGGCTGTTTAGATGGTGTTGCTCCATCTGGGTCACTGCCGGTGGTTGAGACGGTGGGGTCTTTGGCGACTAGTTGTATAGCCCCATGTACATTAGTTAGGTGCTTCAGGAGATTGGCATTGCTGTTATTCGATGTGGACAATGCTTTCTGTCAAATGTAAACTGCACACAGTTTACATTTGACCGTAATATGTTTTGCGTCCTTTATCCCCACAAATTGAAAATAGTGGTTATATCTCCAAGTTGTAAATGCGCTGCTGCTCTCGCTGATACTTGCATCTGCCATTGTGTTTGTGTGTGCTGGTGGTGGGCATTGCCGTGTATGTGTGTGTGTTAGCAAGTGTTTGTGTGTCTGTGTATTTTCCCCATAAGGCCTGACCCGCCCAACTCTGTCTCTGATTGGCTTACCCTGAAATGTTACCCCGCGTTAACCAATCATCACTCCTCTCTGGTCACTTTCACTTTTCCATGGTACTGTGAGAGGACATCACTGTATTCACCTGTAAGTTACATTCACAGGGAGATTATTTGGTTCAGTTGGATCACATAATGTAACGCAGTAACGCACCCATTTAAATCACAGTAACTATAACGGCGTTACTGAATGGGAATAGATAACTAGTAACGTTATTAGTTACCGCAAAAGTTAGTTGCGTTACAGTAACGCGTTAGTTTGTAACGCGTTAGTCCCAACACTGCTGTGGACTGACGGATTCGGGCTTTGTTTATTGCACATGTGTTTTATTTTGAAAAGTGCTCCCTTTCCCCTTGTCTGTTGCTGTTGATTGTGTGCACCTGGTGCCCTGTGTTGTCTCTTCCCCCCTCACCTGTGTCTTGTTGGGTTAATTAGTGTGGGTATTTAGGCTCTGTGTTTCCTGTTTGTGGTGTGTGTGAGATCCTTGTGGCTGCTGACTGTGTTCAGGGAGAACAGCGAGATTGAGGCTGTGAGTCATGGGTCTATGATTTTAATAAATGCCCACACCGGGTTATATTTGGGACGTTTTGCCTCTGCCTCCTTGCTTGGTCGGGCCGCTCAACCGTCAGCTTCACATTTGGTGTCAGAAGTGGGATTGACCAAGTGAGGAGGTGAAAACGATGGAGGAACTGAGGGAGATGATGAAGTCATTCCTGCAGTATAAGACAGCCAGATTCAAGCCGGAGGAGTGCCGTTTGAGGGACATGGAGCAGCCGTTTTCACGGATACAGGAACAGGTTTCCCTGATGGAAGAGAAAGAGGAGCAGCTCAGGTTGCAGAGGGAGGAAGAGGAGACGCTGAGACAGGAAGAGGAGATGTGCTTAGAGTAGGAGGCTCGTCTGATACGCCTGCAGGAGGAGAAGAAAATTAAAGACGAGGAAGATGCTTTTCTAGCGGAGGAGGTGCGGGTGAAAATGGCCGAGAGGATCCGTCAGGAGAGAGAGCACGTCATGCAGCGACAGCTGGAGGAGATAAGGGCTCAGGCTCATGCAGAGGCCCTGTCAGCCGCTCAGACTCAGGTGGAGAAGCAGGTGATGAAGACGCTGCAGGCCGAGAAGGCGGCGTACGTGGAGAACCTGACGGAGGCCATCGTGAAGGAGCGGGAGAAAGAGTTGAGGAAGAAAGGGAAGCTTCCTTCCGACTTCACGCCTCCCTCTGAGGAAACCATGCGGCACAAGGGAAAGCAGAAACACCGGGAGGAGTGGAGACACATGGAGGAGAGCAAAATGGCCAAGATCAATAAGTGTCGCAGGAATAAGGTACTGTTCTCTTTCGGGAGAGGAAGGAGGAAATGTGACGAAGCTGGCTTCGTCACTGTGGACTGACGGCTTCGGGCTTTGTTTATTGCACATGTGTTTTTATTTTGAAAAGTGTTCCCTTTCCCCTTGTCTGTTGCTGTTTGTGTGCACCTGGTGCCCTGTGTTGTCTCCTCCCCCCTCACCTGTGTCTTGTTGGGTTAATTAGTGTGGGTATTTAGGCTCTGTGTTTCCTGTTTGTGGTGTGTGTGAGATCATTGTGGCTGCTGACTGTGTTCAGGGAGAACAGCAATATTGAGGCTGTGAGTCATGGGTCTATGATTTTAATAAATGCCCACACCGGGTTATATTTGGGACGTTTTGCCTCTGCCTCCTTGCTTGGTCGGGCCGCTCAACGGTCAGCTTCACATACAAGAAAACACCTTTTGAATAGCTGTCCACTGTAGTGACCTCTATGCATGAAAGGGTTAAGAACATTTAGATTGTATGTATGTTATGCATATATATATATATATATTAATATATATTATTATATATATATATATTATATATATATATATATATATATATATATATATATATACAGGGATGCAAACTCATCAGGTATGAAAAAGGTGACAAGTGCAATATCTGAGTACTCTTTTACTCAAGCACAAGATCTGAGCACTCTTAAAACATAATATTTTAGCATTTTACAAATGTTTAGCTTGTCTATGGCGTTTTCAATGTAACGTTAGCATTTATGCTAACGGTTAGTTTGTCTAAGCCGATTTCAATGTAAAGTTAGCATGTATGCTAACGTTTAGCCTGTCTTTGGCATTTTCAATGTTAAATTAGCATTTATGCTAACAGCTGTAGTCTGTAATCTCACAAATCTTTTTATATTTGTTATTTATCTGATTAATGATTCATTGCTTGTTATTGTGACAACACAAGTCAAACTCACCAAAAATGTATACATTTGTGTTTTTAATTCTGTATGTCATTAAAGAAACTGAGCTAAGGAGCTAAGAGCTACCAGCTAACCAAACAGCTAAAGATGTTGGAAGATGGCTGCTTGCACATGCGCAGTACAGCAAAGTGTGTGAATGTGTGTGTGGGATGCAGTACCTGCATTGGCCAGTAGTGGCCGATACTGAGTCACCTCCTGTTAGCACACTTATACACACTAAGTCGGTAAAAGTGATTTTTGGGGACAACCCTGAAAACTTCACAGGGCATAGTTCTGACCTTCATTTTAATGAATATGAGGTAAAATTACAAAAAAATTGGACCCCACGGCGTGACTGGGCTGTCTGATGCATGGCCACACAATGTAATAATGACAAACACACACACACACACACACACAACGACATATTGCTACCTGGTTGATGCAGGAAAAATTGTACCAACACAACTGGCGCACATGCCTAAGATTTCCTGGTCAGAAACAAAGGAACGCAAAGTCAGGTAAACAATTTAGAGGGATGACAAACGGCTCATTTCGGAGGACTGGGGCGGGGGGGACCAGCGACCCTCCCCGACAGGCGCACGGACACGAGGGCCCGATCATCACTGCGCGCACAAGTGCGGCCGCAGTTTTAATTATTTATTTAATTTTAACGGCTAGAAACGTTACGTTGCTCATGGCTCTGAGGTCAAGTTACTGTTAGTATTTCGGAGATAACTTCCGGAATAGCTTTTCAAAATAAACTTTTAATCATGGTTCTAGCCGGAAGTCTTTTCAAAATAAAAGCTTGACATCAGACATTGTGCGTGAAAACTTCAGTTTTTTTTTTAAAGTCAGCATTTAAACTGTCTAAATGTCTAAACTAAATTATGTCATAAAACATTGATTTAAATTACTAACACTAGTGAACTTCCAACGTCCTCTCATAAAAGAGGTGGCAGAAAAATAGTGTATTTTCACATGTAAACACATATGTCCAGAAACATGTTTCATACACATCTTTTCAACTCTGTCTACCCATAAGCCCCCCTCTCAATCAACTTCCTCTTGACTGCCTTTTCTGTTTATTTTACTATATTTATTTGTTTGCCTGTCCTTGTTTGTCTACCCTCCCTCATACTGTAAAGCGTCTTTGAGTTGTAGAAAAGCGCTATATAAATAAAATGTATTATTATTATTGTTATTATTATACTTTGTTTTACATTTTGAGTTCATCATTACACTCAAACTATGTATTTTCATTGGGTGCATTTTATTTCTTTTATTTAGATTCTGCTGTTTAATCAATCCAGAAACATGTTTCATACTTTGTTTTACATTTTGAGTTCATCATTAAACTCAAACAATGTCTTTAAACTGGGTGCATTTGATTTAGGTTCTGTTTAATACACATGTTAATTTAACTTTTTACCTTTAAAAGTTTGGCCTCTCGGGGTAGGCTCATGTTTGTTTTCTGTCTTTCTCTATCAAAAACGTTACTCCAAAGAATGGTTTGTGATTTGGGATTCAGAGGCAGGCTTGAATCAAGAAACCACAATAGTTTTCTGCATGGACTGCCTTTTTATTATTAAGAAATATTATTTTGTAAATATGTTATTCTCTGTTGTCAGAAACCTAACACTCTAACAACCACAACATTGCAAAGGTGAGTAAATGTAAATAAAAAACGATTCACAATTTCTTAAAAGTACTGTATTTGAAAATGATAGATTTATGATATTTTTCATCAAACATATGAACGACTCAAACAAGGATCGCAGCAGCTACAAGAAAGATCTTCAAAGGGGAACCATAACATCCTGAAGCTGAGTTTTCTCTAAAAAATATTTAATTTTAACAGCAGTGCTCTCTGAACTCAGAACAAGTACATTAACCTGTTAGACCCCAAGCCTGTTTTACATGTTTCAGGCTCGAAAATGACATTCCCAGAACAAATGACCATATCTTCCCTTCTAAAAAGGGTTAAATTAATAATCTTTTTTCTCAAAGTAATGATAAACCTGTGAGTTGGATGTAGAAAAGTCAGAATCAATATAGATGTTTTTTTATTTTAAAGAAAATTCAGATTGAACATGGTAAAAAACTGTAAATCATAGTGTCCGTCCAAAAAATATTTTGTACTTATAGTGAAAACTAACCTTGGATGATGGGTTAGTAGACTAAAAGCTTTAGGAATCCAAAGTACCCTGTATCAAGATTGATGCAAAACAAGTGATATTTGACCTTTATAGAGACATTTAGAAAAAAAAACCCTCATTTGGGTGGATGTGACATCTCTTTCTGACCGTCGGAGCCAATAGAATCGAGGGGAAGTCCCACATAGTCCTTATTTGGTCATGTGTGTGTGTGTTGGACTGCCGCGTCTGGGAATAGCAGCAGCAGGTGGCTACCATTAGCAGCTAATTTTTGGTCTCCGGTTTTGCCATCAATATGGAATTATGGACTATAAATGAAAAAAATGAGTTTGCACATACTTTCTCAACCTATGGATTAACCGTTGCAGCAGCGTTTTTTCTCGTTTGAATGCCATTGAACACTCTAATGATCAGATTGACAGCTACGGTGAGACGATGTCCCGTAAAAGCTCCATAAAGGTACGTGTTGTGATATCTGTGTTTGCTTCCCCTGTTGTGAGTTTGTATCTTTCAGTGTTTAGACTGGCACCGTTAGATTCTGTGTCTTTATGATCATAAACTATGTGCTGGATGTGCAGAGCTAGGATAAGTAATAAGGGAGCTTGGAGTGATTTTCGGTGCGGTAATAGGTTAGCATTTTTCGCTCGGGGCTAATTCAGAGGGTCAGTGTATGGTATGTGTGTTTTTTTTGAAAAAAAAAAAGGAAAAATACTTTTTTTTGAGTTTTTCCCCGTTATATGGATATAAAATATTCATAGTTTATTAAATATTAAGGTTCCTTGAGACAGTGTCGTGAAAAAAGCTTAACAGGTTAATAACAAAAACGCCGGGTTACGTATTGTAACCCTTGTTATATTAGCACAGGCGGAGCCCTCTACTGGACTCTATGGGTACTACCTTATCATGCAAGCATTCACCTACTGAGATTTCTATGGACGTAGCCGGCCCCGGGGCGGGCCTACCTGAATGCGTGCGCATCTCACTTCCGTATAAAAGGAGGCCTCGCCTCCTGACCACTATCCTACACCACTCTTCAGCGAGCGGTATAGGACGGACAAAAGAACCACATACGTCACGCTTACGTCGAGGCGGGGGCAGAGACAGGATCTACTCCTGAACAACAACAGAAAGTCCGCGTTTTATCCAGTTTGGACACAACGATGGAGAAACTTAACAAGAGTTTCAGTGTTTCTACCATACTGTATATATAAAGGTTTCTGCTCATGGTGTAGCAACGTGTCTGTGTGTTAAGGTGGAACCTGAGCATTCACGTTGATCACCTCTCATTATAACTAATTATAAATCTATAATACTATAAATATTAAACTTTACTTCACGTGTTCATTTAAGAACAGCTGTTACATACCTGGGTGAAGGTTAAAGTTCATTTAAATGAAAGATACAACGTTACTCCACACTCATGGTTCAGTCCACCTTAAGAAATAAGACACAAGCAGTTGTGTTTTAAAAAAAACTTTATTGACAGTGACACGAGTACACTTTTGAGACAGAAATGACTCCGCAAAAGCTGCAGATAGAGCCATAACAAATGAATGCAACTGATTTCATCCGCACGGTTTGGCTTTATGAATGGTTACGTCATGACGCAAACGATGACGCAATGACGCATTACCAGTGGACTCTGGGCTGTGTGAAAAGAGCCAGAGCTAAACCGAAGAACCGGTTCTGAACCTGAAAAGCTCTAGCACGGAGCTTGAACCGGAGTTGCGTTGGTGTGAATGAGGTATCAGAGATAAAACCACCTCTGATGCCCATAACCACAGCCTCTCCGCTGTGGCCAACAACGCGGCGGAGCGGACTCCGCCCTGCCTGTTGATATAAGCCACTGTGGTGCTGTTGTCGCTCCTAACCAGTACATGTCTCCCTTGAATTAGGGGCATGAAATGCTGGAGGACTAACACTACCGCCCGTAGCTCTAGGAGGTTGCTGTGTCGAGACTCTGTTAGAGACCAGCGCCCACCTATAGCCCTCTTCAGGCAGGTCCCTCCCCATCCTGTTCCCATGAACACTGTGATGTAGGAGGTTACCCGTCCCAGTGAAGACCCCCTCCGGAGGTGCCCGGGAGACCCCAGAACCGGAGGTTGCCCTCCACTGAGGGGGGGATGGTCACCAGCCGCCGTTTGTGCCTCTTGGGATCCAAACGCAGGCTGGAGAACCACCTCTGCAGGCGGCGCATATGCAGTAACCAAAATGTGGCCACATTGTGAGCAGCCGCCATGAAACTCAAAGTCTGCATGACAGTTAAAGCTGTCACTGTCGCCCCCTGTCGCAGCCTGTGAACCGCCCGGAGAAGGGACGCACTTCTGCTCTCTGACAGGGTGGCACGTAGCGCGCCTGCATCGAGCACCACTCCCAAATACAACGCCTGTCGGTGAGTTATGGGGGTGCTCTTTTCTCAATTGATCGCAAAGCCTAACTTGGTTAAGTGTGTGATCAACTGTTCCCTGGACCCGGCCATGACTATGAGGTCGTCTAGGTAAAAGAAAAACTCTCATGCCATGGGCGCGCAGCGGTTTAAGCGCAGTGGCTTCACATTTACTGAACGTGCGTGGGGATAGAGAGTAGCCGAACGGTACTCTGTTGTACTCGTAGGCTATCCCCTGGAAGGCAAAACGCAGACACTTTATGTGTGCCGGAGCAATTTCCACATGAAAGTATGCGTCTTTCAGGTCGATGGTGGTCAACCTATCGCCCGGTTTGCACTAGCCCCATTAACTGTTTTAATGTTAACATGCAGAATTTCCTGCAGGCAATGTTGCTGAGATCTAGAATAGATCTGAATTCCCCTGCCTTCCTGAGAACCAGGAAGTACATGGAATAAAGACCATTCTCTCTGTGCTGAGGGTGCACAACAGACACAGCCTGTTTCTGCACCAGAGCCTGAATCTCTGCTGAGAGGAAATCAATCTCCTCCTGGGAAGACAGATTTCTTCTCGCATGCCCATAAAAGGAGGTGGGATGCTGCAAAACTGGAGTGAATAGCCCCGTTTCAGCGTCCTGTCCATCCACTTGTTAGTACACAGCTGAGTTTCCATTCCCCATAACATTGTGTTAATGGACAAGCCCTCAGCTGGGGGGCCGCAGCTATGAAGCTGTGATACTCTCTGGTGACCCGTTCCGCCGCAAAAACTCCACGTGAAGGGAAGATTTGCCCATGGAGGGTCGACACAGAAAGGGCCGATTATTTACTGAGGTCCCTGAACGCACCGCCGTGCGCTCCACCATAATGGGGTTTTCCCCACTACGGTAAACAGCATTTACTCAGAGTCTTTATAGACGTAGTGTGTTCTACTGAGGTCCCTGAATGCACCGCCACGCGCTCTTGTGTGAGTGCGGGCTCCGCCATAATGCAGCCCTTACCACCACTTCGGTAAACTGCATTAATTTGAGTCTTTGCTCTAGGCGTAGTGTGTTCTCTGACAGTAATACGCCGGCCATAATGCCCCTGTAACCGCATAGCGCTCTCCTTTAGACAGCACTACCTGCGGTTCATCCCTCTCATCTGTGCATGCCCACTAGCCACCTCCTTTACAGGAGCTACAGCTGGGGCAGCGAATGGGGAATGTGTACGGTTAACATTGTATGTAAGTGCAGCATTTGTGGAAAACAAAAGACACTCAGATTTGGATACAGATCAACCTCATTCTTATTAGAAAACGTAGTGATCTGTGCATTATACAGGGAGGAGGCGGGATTCGCCCTCTCGTCCCGGGCGGAGAGGTTCCACGGGGTGGGCCGAAGAGGGCGTGAGATGCGCACGCATTCAGGTAGGCCCGCCCCGGGGCCGGCTACGTCCATAGAAATCTCAGTAGGTGAATGCTTGCATGATAAGGTAGTACCCATAGAGTCCAGTAGAGGGCGGAGCCTGTGAGAGATATAACTAAATCGTACTTTCAAAAAATAGAAAGTAGTTAAATAGCCAAACTAAGTTGTACAGCAACACAAAAACTCACTTGGCAAAAGGTCTAAATCTCCAGGTAGGTATCAGGAGTCAAAAAGGCCCAGGTTCTCACGACATGAAACATAACGAACTGACAAAGGAACAAAGAAACACCAGGGCTATATATAGGTGAGGGGGATGGGCACAGGTGAAAACTATCAGGGCAGGGCCAAGCAATCTCACTGGCGGGAAACACACAAAGGCAGGAACTGAGGTTACCTAACTGTAACCCCAGCTTCTATGAGTATTGGCGTAGCCCTCTAAGGCTATCGCTATTGGGTAATCCCCCTGCGCACCCGCGCAGCACTGAAAACACTTGTAGTCCACGCCCACCCGCAAGGTGGGCCCCACCCTCGGCCTCCCTTCCGGTATAAATAGGAAGGAGGGCCGACAATCTGCTCCCATACAAATAACTTTTCTTCAGCTATTCGTGGAGCCAGTGGGGCCCAGCACTTAGAGGGCTACGCCAATACTCATAGAAGCTGGGGTTACAGTTAGGTAACCTCAGTTCTATTTCGTATATGGCTTCGCCCTCTAAGGCTATCGCTATTGGGTTAAGGGCGAAGCAAGATGTAGTCTGCGCCCCACTGGATACGCCCGGTACTCGAAGCACAGACACACCTGCTCAGATAACATCCCATGCCTATTGCGCCATGCGAATGGAGCATCACAGTCCCTGGAATATAGCATAACATGAATATTTACCATGAGGGGACGAAGGCTGGGACAATACATACCCGCCGCTGTGAGAAAGTAGAGACGAAGGTCACACTTTGCCCAGTGACAAGAAGAGGGGGAACATGGGCAGCTCCCTGCGTGCAGACAGGCAGGAGAGCGCACAGCTGGGTCCCTAACATCACTCACTTTGACAACCACTCCGTACAAAGTGTGTCAGAGGGGAAAAACGGGAACATCCCTCTCATAAGAGGGGGAAAAGGGCCGCTCTTCGTGTGCCGAGAGGCAGGAGAGAGGCGCACAGCTGGATCCCTGACGTCACTCATTCTGACAGGACACCCAGTACAGGGTGCGTCAGAGAGGAATGAGAGACATCCCTCAAATAAAATTGAATAAAGGAACAGGGGGAAGACCAAGATGCCGCAGTGCAGATGTCTTCCACTGACATTCCTCTGTGCAAAGCCGTGGAGGAGGAAATCCCTCTGGTGGAGTGCGCACTGATGTTCTCCGGGGGATCCACCCCCGAGGAGACATATGCCTGTGACACAGCCTCACAGAGCCAGTGTGACAGCCGTTGTGCAGATAGAGGCTGCCCGATTGAGCGCTCTCTATAATGCACAAACAGGCGCTGAGAACGGCGCAAGGCAGCCGTGCACGCCACATAGCAGGACAGTGCGCGCACAGGGCAGAGGAGAAGGGACGTGGCTTCTTCCTCCGACCTGTGAGGAGGGGGAAAAAAACCATCCAGGGTGATCACTCTTGACCTAAAAGAGCTTGTGATGACTTTTGGCATAAAAGCTGGGTTAGGGCGTAACACCGCTGAGCTGCCATCTCCTTGGATCCGGAGACATGACGGAGCCACAGAGAGAGCAGATAAATCACTCACCCTTTTTGCTGATGTTAGAGCCAAAAGTAGTACTACTTTAGCTGATAACATTTTAAGGGGAACCTGATCTAAAGGTTCAAACGGGGCTTTGCTTAGTGCGCGTAACACCAAAGCCAAATCCCACTGAGGTGCCAGTGCGCGTGACACAGGTCTGAGTCTCCGTACTCCTCGCAGAAAACGTTTCGTCAGGGGGTGACTAAACACCGTCCCGACCCCGAAACCCACGTGACAAGATGATATGGCAGCAGCATATACCTTGATTGTGTTGAAGGCCAAATTCCTGTCCAACAACAGCTGGAGGAATGACAGCACGTGAGGCAGGGGGCACGTAATGGGGTCCAGGCTTTTCCCCACACACCAACGCTGGAATGCTGTCCACTTGGCTGTGTAGGACGCTCTGGTAGACGCGGCCCTGGCTCCCTGAATGGTACGTACAACATCTTGAGAGAGGCCCAGTCTCTCTAAGTGTTCCCGTTCAGGGGCCATGCCCATAAGTGCTGGCCTATCACTGGGTGACTGCTGATCGCTCCCTCCACCTGCGAGAGAGCGTCTCCGCGCCACGGAATTGTCCACGGTCTGCCTGACAGCGTACGCTGTAGGCATGGAAACCAGGAAGCGCCCGTGCGCTCCGGGGCAATTAGGATCACTGACAGCCGCTCCTCTTGCACTCGGTCCAGGAGCCGAGGAATCAGCGGGACTGGTGAAAAAGCGTACAACAGTACCCTGGGCCATGGCCGATGTGCGAACGCGTCCACCCCCAGGGGGGGGTGGTCCTGCGCTTTCAGGGAGAACCAGAGGGCGCATTGCGCGTTCCCGCGTGCGGCGAACAGATCCACCTCTGCTCTCACGCACCGGCTCCATACCTGGGAGACCAGCTCGGGATGGAGGCTCCAGTCCCCTTGGCGAGGACCTCCTCTGGACATGAGGTCTGCCGCTTGGTTCAATTCGCCGGGCACATACATTGCTCTGATGGAGAGCAAGTGTGCGCCCGCCCAGATCAACAGCTGTCTGGCTGTGTTCAGGAGCTGCGCTGAGCGTACTCCGCCCTGGCGATTGATGTAGGCTGCCGCGGCTTTGTTGTCTGTGCGAATCAACACATGCTGATTCCGCAGCAACGGGGCAAAATGCTGGATTACTTTCCGTACGGAGATTAATTCCAGCATGTTTATGTGGAGGGACATGTGAGCCGGCCACTGTCCCCCCACTGCCTGCGACATACACGTTCCTCCCCACCCTGAGAGAGATGCGTCTGTGAACACCGAGATGTGTGACGTAACTCTGCCCAGGGGCACACCCGCTGACAGGACGTGGGGACTTTTCCAATAGGTTAAGTCTGAACCCACGGAAGGAGGGATGGTCACCATGCGCCTCTTCTGTCGTACGGGGTCGATGCGCAGGCGAATAAACCACCTCTGGAGTCTCCTCATGTGCAGGAGGCCCAGGGGGGTCACCACGTGAACAGCTGCCATCGTGCCAAGCAGCTGCATCACGGAGAGGGCTGTCACCACGCTGCGAGGTGTGACGCGTCGGAGGAGAGCTGTCAGTGCCTCCACTCTCTGCTGTGAGAGTCACGCTCTCATGCGGGCTGAGTTCAATTGCACACCCAGGTAAATAATACTCTGGGAGGGAATAGGACAGCTCTTCTTCCAGTTTATCACGAAACCCAGCTTTGACAGATGGGATACGAGCTGTACCATCTGTAAAGCAGCTTCCTCCCTGGAGCGAGCCAGCAACAGCAGGTCGTCCAGGTAAAAAAGCACTCATCCCTTCTCTGTGTAGCGGCTGCAGCGCCGTCTCTACACACTTCGAAAAGGTGCGAGGAGCCAGGGAATAACCGAACGGCAGACGGTTGTACTGGTACGATATTCCCTGGAAGGAGAAACGCAGGAATTTCCTGTGTTTCGGGATGATGGATACGTGGAAGTATGCATCCTTCAGGTCTATAGACGTGAACCAGTCTCCCTGGTGAACACACTCCAGCACCTGTTTGATCGTCAGCATGTGAAAGGGCCTTTTCATTATTGCTTTGTTGAATGCTGACATATCGAGGATGGGTCTCATTCCCCCTGTCTTTTTTGGGACAAGAAAATAGCGGGAGTAATACCCCTGATTTTCTTCCCCTTGAGGAACCCTGGAAATCGCCTCTTTCAACAGGAGTTCCTGCAGCTCTGATTGGAGCGCAAGACACTGTTCCTGGGATGACAGGAGTGTTGCCTGTATCCCATTGAACTGTGGGGGGGGGAGGCGAACTGCAGAGCGTACCCTCTGCTGATCAGCCTGCTCATCCATCTGTCCATCAGACACACGTGCTGCCACTCTGAGAAATACTCTGAGAGCGGGCGCACATGCTCGAGATGTGTTGTGGTCGTCATGGCAACGAGCCACGCCAGAGCCCTCGCCGCCGCTGCCCGTGAGGCAACCCAAGGTGGGCCTGGAGCGAAAGGGCTGTGAGGGAGCCTCCACACGCTGCGTTTCACCCCGGCTCTCATCATGAGGCGTGTACACGCTCAGGGGATGAATGGAGGTGTGTGCAGTGATGTCCACATGAGGCGTCATACCTGCGCTCATGGGCTTATTACGACCGTGTGTAGGAGGCGTATCTCGGACAGAGGAATGCCGCGAGCTCTGTGGTTTATCAACCGATAGGTTCAAACCAGCAGGCTTCCGCAGCGGGCCCCGCTGTCTACTAATCAATAGATTGGTGGCAGCTGGCTTAATTAGCGCGCTCTGTAGTTTATTAACCGATAGATTAAAAACTGCAGGCGTTAGCAATGAGCCCTGCTGGCTACTAACCGATAGGTTATAGGCAGCTGGCTTACACAGAGTGGGGGATATGTGAGCAACATTTGATACTGATGACTCAGACAAAAAGTTGAAAAATGAACCCATTTTATTTACACACTCCCCCCCAACACGTCAAAAACGGCTATGCTTTTTTGACGGCTCTCGCGGAGCAGAGAAAGAGCGGGGCCTGCTTCCTCCTGGCCTCACCGCAGGAAGACCCCTCCGTTCCTGGGGTGGCGGGGGAGCGGAGACGCGGGGGGGGGGGCCCCTGCCGCTGCCGACGGGCGAGCCTGTCGCCGTGGCTGTGGTTGAGGGCGTCTCTCCGCCTGCCGCTGTGGCCGAGCTGGACGCTGCGGCCGTTGCGGCTGTTGCGGGCGTTGGCGCTGTGGTCGCTCAGCCGGCTGGAGCCAGCTGACGTGCTGGCGGATGTCATCCGCCTGTTCCGCAGCCGCCTTCATGGTTTCCACCATGGTGTGGAACTGGGGTCCGAACAGCCCGTCCGGGCTGATCGGAGCGTCCAGCAGAACCTTTCTGGCCGTCTCTGTGATTGACGCCTGTTGCAGCCAGAGGTGGCGCTGGACCTGCGTCATCCACGCGGCAATTCTCGCCTGGGAGACCACGCCTTGGCGATCTCCTCTGCTTCCTCTGCGGCCAAGGTGGTGGACCGCTCCACCAGCGTCACCACCGAGTTTGATAGGAGCGCGATGTTGTTCGCCGCTGCCGATGCCTGGAAGGCACACTGGTGCACCCGGTCGGCCTGGCGGGCGACATACTGGTCCCTGGGGGAGACCAACGTAGGGCGCCGTCCGGCGACCAAGTTGGCCTGCCTTACCCCAAAAAACGCAGTCAGACTCGGCTCCAGAGAGGGGGTGACTGGGAACCCAGCATCTGTGAGCCCCTCCACCTTGGTGAGGGGCACAAACGTGGCCACCGGAGCCTTCAGGGTCCTCGGGTTCGCCGCCGCCCCCTCCTGGTACCTCCTGATGGCGGGGAAGCGTGGCCAGATAGGGTCACTCCTGACCGTCTGCACCCGCGAGAAAACTCCGGCCATGTCGTCCGGAGCACACCTCTCCTGGGCCAGGGGAACGGGGAGACCTCTGCAGGCAGCCGCTCTGCTTATAATCCCCGGTAGTTCCCCCATGATGCCACCTATCGCCGGTGGCGACGGAGAAGGGGACCGCGTGCCCGGCCTCCAAGCCGGCACCCTGCTCCGACTCCGGAGGAGGGGAGAACCGCACGGTGACCCGTGGAGGGAGACGGGATAGGAGTCGTCCGACTCCTGCCCGGCACTCGGCTCCATGGACACGAGGCTGCCGTCCATCTCAAAAGCCTGGACGGGCCAGTCGTCCTCCTGAGCCGCAGCAGCGAGAGCGTCCGCTCTACGCTTCCTGTCGGCCGAGGGGAGACGTGCACAGTGAGCACATGCGACCTGCTGGCTGAGAGCCGCGTCCGCGTGCTCTGACCCCAGGCAGGATTCGCATGTCTCATGTTGGTCGTAACCCATGATGTAGCCTGAGCGACATGAGGGGCAATCACGCACACAGTTGCTGCTCATGGTTACGCTGGTGTCTCTTCGTGCTTCAGTCGCTCTCCGGGGTGCTGAAGAAAAGAGGGAGCAGATTGTCGGCCCTCCTTCCTATTTATACCGGAAGGGAGGCTGAGGGTGGGGCCCACCTTGCGGGTGGGCGTGGACTACAAGTGTTTTCAGTGCTGCGCGGGTGCGCAGGGGGATTACCCAATAGCGATAGCCTTAGAGGGCGAAGCCATATACGAAATAGAAATGTGGGATCTGGAATGAGAGGAAAGATTACTTTCAAGATCAAAACACAAAACTAGAGTAAAAACATAACTAAACCTAACATATCTGTCGAGTCACAACAAGAATAATGGACGAAAGGAGTGCAAATACAAATACAATTTATTGAAATGTGAACCAAAAGTTAATCAAATGTTTTAAATAAAAAGCACATATGGACAGAAGGTGTAAACCTATTAAATGTATAAGTAAACACATTTAGTCAAATAAAGTGACAGAATAGGCCTGTGCAGTTGGTATCAGCTTTGCCCAGCATGGGCTCCTCCATCAGGCCTCGTCCTCCTCGCTGAGGAAAGACCCTCAGTCCTCTCCAAACCAACAGACAGGACGTCCATCACACTGAAGTCTCTGCAGCTCTCTGGACACCACGCTGTCTCAATCCGTCCACACTGATTATGAGAGGGGAAAAATGAAAATAATAAATGCTTTAGACAATAAGAAATATAAAGTTGACTGTTGAGTTGCTCAGTTTTTTTAGATTGTCAATACTATTACTGTATAACTAATATCCCAGGTTAAGAGGCACCTTCAAATAAAGATTGGTCTTTAAATACATGTTGTCTTTTGAATTGTTTGTCTAAAGTCAAGGATCTAGAACTGGTACTTAGTTTTAATGATACAGTCTGGTTATTATGCTGCTTGGAGGAGGCCTCACAGGTAAGAGCACTAACTAGCTACCATCACATGTACCTTAGTTTGACTTAAATGTATTAAACGTATAATTAAGTGATATCAAAATATAAATAACTAATATCATGCAAACATTTTAATATTTGCTTGATTCCAGTGTTGAATTTAGCACAATTGCATACAAACGTTAAGGGATTTTAAGATTCTGAAGTATTATGCTAAAAACTCAATAACTTAGATTATTATTTATAGTTTTGCTGAATAGTTTCATGTCCGCTTACCTTAGAAACGTAAAATGCGACGGCAGTGTGCAGATGGGGAGCAAGTTAGCTTAGCTTGGTAGCTTCAGCTAGCTCTGGAACTTTCAGCTCGGTGGCAGAATTTAGGAGAAACTCCTAAACATAATGGGCGTGTCAGTCTTACATTTAGGACTCCTAATTTTTTTCACTAAGAGCAATTCACAAAGTATTTTAGGCTTAAAAGTAGCACCTCTAATGGCCGTGTCAGTCTTACATTTAGGACTCCTAATTTTTTTCACTAAGAGCAATTCACAAAGTATTTTAGGCTTAAAAGTAGCACCTAAGTTTAGGAGAGCTTAAAAGTCCTCGAGAGGACTCCTAACTCAGTAAGACCTATTCACAAAAACTCAGAAGAGGAAGAGCTGTGTGATGTGATGCTGCAGCTGGACTTTCATCTTGATTTCTCCTGTGGGGAAGATATATATATAATTTGTAACACATTTTTGGGAAGCGGGTTGAACAGTTGCACATTGTAATTCTTCTGTAAATATTAAACAGAAAGGTTTTTCATGTAGCCTATTGCAATTATTGCATGCATACCCCTCAATCTCCTTTTTCATTCACAACGTTTCATATCACTGTAGCCTTTGTTAATTGTAAATTTAAATCATGCAAATTCCTTGTTTTTCGGTGATTTAGTGGGCTCGTTTGTGGGATGTTGCGGATGAGTTTCACCGAGACCGCCTGCTCTGAACAACCAATCACCGTACTGACCGCTTCTAAACTCATGCACGAGAATCGACGTCATCCATAGCAACGGCGCGTCACTCTTAGTTCACTCTTAGTGATTTATCCTTAGTATGAGTAGGTCTCAGCGGCTTTGTGAATAACTTTTAAGAAAAAACTCCTACGTAAAATGTTTTAGCGCGAGTTAGGAGCACTCCTAGCGGTAAGATAAAATGCTTTGTGAATACGGCCCCAGATGTACGTAGTAGTATAAGTTCAAGTAGCATTACATCTATAGGGCTTTTCTTTTGAAGGGGTGTGTGGTTTTGGAGAGTGTGAGGTGTAGAACAACTAAATGAGATGTCTGACATCAATCAATGGGAGGTTCACCCATAAAAACAATGGTTAGGTGGGCAAAGGCCTTTGGCCTGTTTGTGTGTGTCTTTACATATGTATTAGGTGGTAGAGATGTTCAGTGTGTGTGTGTGTGTGTGTGTGTGTGTGTCTGTCTATGTGTGTGTCGTGGCCCATTCTTGTAGGATATTTAAAACGGTGCCACATTAACAGGGATCCGCTTCTTGACTCACACATTAAAAACCATCCAAATAAAGCTCTGTAGGCGCTGATTTCTTTGCCTTCCTTGGCCGATGTATTTACTTCCATATATTTAAACAAACAAAATAAACAAAATGATCAGTGTAACGTGAGGTCAAAGACTGTTCCGATTCCCCGTTCATTGCTGGAGACAATTTCCTGCTGATGCTCAGTCCCACCCCTTCCTTATATCACAGGTGTGGCTCGCAGTAAATCAAGGTTTTTCTCCGAATATTTAATTCGGTACTAATACATAAATGGAAAGAATATATTAAGATCTAAATTAATAAGAAAATAATACACTCATTGTCAACACAGAAAATGGCTCTAACAGTGTGTGTGTGTGTGTGTGTGTGAAAGAGAGAGTGAGTGTGTGGTTGTGTTGTGTGTGTGTGTGGTAGAGATGTTCAGTGTGTGTGTGTGCATGCACCAGTCTGTCTGTGGACGTGTCTGCTCTGATTAGATGCTGTCACAGCTGTTCAGGGCCACAGTGTGATGGTTTGGTGGCGTTCTGAGCTCGTCAGTTGGAGTTCTATTTCGTCCCTACTGACCGCCAGAGGCGGTGCTTAGCACTGGATATGTCCATCGCGCGCATGCGCAGCTCGAGTACCAAATAACAACAAAGTCACCTGTGACCCACGTGACACCGGCTACATATGCCGGTGTCGTCAGAGGATCTGTTCCTTTCATCTTCTCGCTGCGCGAAGAGTACCGTGGCTACATTCTTGTAGCCTACAGCGTTCATTTTGAACGTTTGATCTGAAGGATTATTAACGCGTCCTCCGGGAGCTGTGGCCGGCTGTGCGCTGTGCAGAGCCTCCACGTACAGGTTTGTGTCAACTTGTGGTGATGGCTGTGTCCCCGCACCCTCTCCCAGCTAAGTTGTCCTGATTGCTGTCTTGTTTATTGTTTGGCTTAGACTTTCTGGTGACAACAGTGCTCCCGCTTCCTCTCCCATAAAGTTGCCCTTATTATGCTCTTTTGAAGTTCTGCTTGTGGCGTTGTGCCCGAGCTATCATTACCTTTTTTTTGCTCCCAACTTTAGCTGCGTCTCTCGTTTTTTGCTTAGATGTAGAGAGTAAGGTAAGTGTTCTATTGTTATAAGTGTACCAAGATGGATATTATTAAAGACACTAAAGGCTTTTTCTAGGTCTTAACATTTTATCAGCATGTGTTTCTGAAAACACTGCAACATATAGTTCTGTCTAACTGCAGAATTCATATTAAAACATTCAACTGCTGTACTTCTTTTTATTCATTTATTTAGCTTTAACTATGGAGGGATGGGGTGGACTACCTAAACCCTCCAGCTGAGTGTGGGGATTATTCTGCCCCATTGACCACTCAGTTTCCTGGCTATGAACGCACAAAGTCTTTTAGATGTGCGCCCTGACTCTGGCAGGACAACGTCTCTCACACACTGTGCTTTGCTGACTCGAGTCATGCTGGACTTCTGGTGTGGCAGGAGTGCATGCTGCCTCAGTAGTGGTGTTTACAGGGGTGGTGTTATCAGATAATCGAGGACCCTCAGGGGTTGAAGAGAGGTGGTATCTGTTTCTTCGGACGGTGCCCCTTGGTGTCTCAACGATGTAAGACCTGGGTGTGCCTGCTGTTGACACCACTGTGCCCTTCTCATGTGTATCTTTGATCTTGAGGTGCAGCATATCATGTGCTCTGTGTCTGCGTCTTCAAAAAATCTTGAAAAATAGTCAACAATGACCAAATAATGTTTGTTGTCTAATTGAAACAGATCTGCTCCCACTGTAGACCATGGTCTCGGTGGGAACTCAGTAGGCATCAATGTCTCTCTGAGGTTTGTTCTCTCCCGGCTACATATGTCACAGTTCTCTATCACTTTAGTTAACTCCCTGCTGAGTCCTGGCCACCACACAGACTGTTTGGCTCTTTCTCTGCATTTGGCTATGCCCATGTGACATTCATGCAGCTTGGTGAGCATGTCAGCTCTGAGCGATGTAGGGATCACTATCCTGCTACCATAAAGTAGGAGACCATTTTGAACTGTGAGCTCACCTGAGAGTGGCAGATACACTGGTTGAAACACTCTCTCAATAGAAAACTTGTCTGGCCATCCCTCTACACAGTACCTTTTTAACTGTTGGAGTATGGTGTTGTTGTCTTGGTGTGTCTGTATTTCCCTGAGTCTCTTTTCTGTAGCTGGCAGGCTTGCTATGACTGAGTCCACGTACAGATTGATTTCATTTTCATGAAGCCCCTCATTTATGTTGCTGACAGGAGCCCTGGATAGTACATCTGCAGTTGCGATGTCTTTGCCTGCCACATGTGATATGGTGTTGGAGAATCGCATCAGTCGCATGCGAAGACGCTGTATGCGTGGTGGGAGTTCATCCAAGCACTTTGAGCCTAGCAAAGGAACCAAAGGCTTGTGGTCAGTCTCAATGTGGAAACCTTTCCCAATGAGGAACTCTGCAAACCTCTCGCAGGCCCAAGTTGATGCCAGAGCCTCCTTTTCAATCTGGGCATATCTCTGTTCAGTGCTGCTGAGAGATCTTGAAGCATATGCTACAGGTCGCCATTCGATGCCTGTTTGTCGCTGCAGAAGCACGGCACCCATCCTGTATGAAGATGAATCCGCAGAGACAAGAGTTTCAGCATTTGGGTCATACAGTGCTAGTCCCGGGGGTGTCGTCAGATCCTTTGTGATGCTGTCAAAGGCCTGTTGCTGTTGTGGCCCCCAGGCCCACATGTTGTTTTTCTTTAACAAGTCTCTGAGAGGATGAGTTTTTTCAGCCAGGTGGGGTAGGAATTTCCCAAGGTGATTTGTCATCCCCAGAAAGCGTCTCACCTCACTGACATTACTGGGCTCTGTCATGGCTTTCACAGCGTTAGTCTTGTCTGGGTCTGCGCTGACTCCAGATGCCTCTATAACTTGCCCCAGAAACTTTATTCTGCTTTTTGAGAACTCACACTTGTCGTTAAGTGTCACTCCTGCTTCCTGCAGTCGTGACAGCGTCCTCTTCAGCCTCTCATCGTGCTCTTTTTGTGTGGCTCCCCAGATGAGCAGGTCGTCCATCTGACACACAACACCTTCCAGGCCCTCCAGGATATGTGACATTCGTTTTTGGAAGTGTTCTGGTGCTGATGATATTCCGAAGCACAGACGGTTGTAGCAGTATTGCCCAAATGGTGTTATGAAAGTTGTTAGCAGAGATGATTCCTTGGACAGTGGAATCTGCCAAAATCCTGCATTTGCATCAAGCTTTGAAAACACTTTAGCTCCAGCGATCTGTCCTAGGGTGTGCTCAACTGAGGGGAGGGGATGTTTCTCTCTCAAACACTGATTTGTTCAGCTCAGTGAGGTCAGTGCATATTCTCACCCTGCCCGTGCGCTTGGGCACCACGACCATGGGTGTACACCATTCTGCGGGCTTCTCCACCTTTGAGATAACACCCTGCTGCTCCATGCGGTCTAACTCCTCTTTAACCTTAGGAAAGAGTGGGAGAGAAATGCGCCTAGGGGTTGCAAGGGGAAACGGCTGTGCCCCCGGCTCCAGAACAATGTTGTATTCTCCCTCAATTTTCCCTAACCCAGAGAAAAGCTTTGGGTACATTTGTTGTACTGTTTCCTTGGATTCTAGGGAGACATTATCTAGTCTAGCAACCAAGTGTAGTGCTAGAGCAGCCGACCCACTTAACAGTGGCATGGCCAGCCCTTCAACCACATATACATCTTCATTTATGCTTGTAGCATTTTTACTCAGAGTGGCTTCAAACTTTTCTTTTACCTTTAAAAGCTCCTTTCCTGGCCCCTTCAGAACCCTTGTTGGGCTCATCAGCCTGTTGAACTGGCTCTGAGTGTACAGTGTATGAGGAACTGCAGTAACATCTGCTCCAGTGTCGATTTTAAACACTGCATTGTAGCTGTCCACATTGATGTCTGTCATCCAAGGATTGCTCCTTATATATTCTGATATTGAGCCCAGGAATGCAACATCATCATCTGTTTCCCCAGTCACTGTTGCAACATTCCACTCTTGCCTTTTTTTATTCCTGCACACTCTGGCGTAATGGCCTTGTTTTCTGCAGAGGTTTCACATTGCATCCTTTGCTGGACACTGCTGCAAACTGTGCCCTCTTGCATCTCCACATCTTCTGCATTGTGTTTGTTTATCCTGTGGTGCTCTTTTCTCTTTGTGTGTTTTAACTATGGTTTTAACGTGCTTCGGACGTGCGCCAAACTGTTGCCGTGCGTGCACGCTGTCGAGCTGTGTGCTGGTGATGTCTGTCCTGAAATGAACTTTGAGCATTTCTTGTTGCCTCTTTACCAGCTCACTTTGTCTAGCTTTATTTATTGCTCTCTCTCTAGCGTCAGTTCAGTATCCATTTGTAATTGTTCTGATAGTCTTTTATCTTTCAAACCGACCACAATTCTGTCTCTCACCATTTCATCATGAAGAGCGCCATATCCACAGTGCTCCACCAGGCAATGCAGCGCTGTATGGAAGCTGTCAGCCGACTTTGCCCTCTCGAAAATGATGTTTCTTCGAGCCACAAAGTGTCCATCCAGTCAGTAACTGTTACGTACTCACTCGCTTCCTCTGGGCTTAAGTGCAGAGAAGTCAGTATGTCCTCTGCCTCCTCTCCCATGGTGTAGATGAGGGCATTCACCTGATTCTCGTTCGGTTGTGTCTCTAATCCAGATGCAATGCGGAATCTTTCAAAGCGTTTAATCCACTTAGACCAGTCATCTGCCTTGAAAGTGAATTTTTCCGGTGGTGAGACTTGAAACTGGTTCATCGTGGCACTTTAGCCTCTTCCTCGGCGTTCCACGGAAAAAATAATAATAGACGGCACTAAACCCGACGTACTTTTTGGTCCGCTGGACACTAACATTGACTTGTTAATGTCTCGTTTTCACTTCTGATACCATGTTCTATTGTTATAAGTGTTCACTATAACTAGATGCTCTTGTATCGGAAAGGATTGGACCAACGTGTACAGATGAAGCACTTACTTTCGGACAGTTTGAAACGCGAGGGCAGTGATTGGTAAGTGGTCTGCCCTCGCTCAAGGGAAAGCCTCCAGCTTGACTTGAGACCGCCCCCGTTTTAAATAAATGTAATTATAATGAAGCCAGCTGCAATGGATCATTGATCCACCAGGGGGTGCAGTGGGGTTCCACACTGGTGCTCATGTGAAATAAAGTCTGATACTGTACAGTACGCTGGATGTACAGCGGTCAGCGGAACTTAATGTACTGTAGTCGAAAAAAACGAACGGGAGGAAATGCAGCCCGGCTCTCGATTTTTAATCCTAAATTAAGCATCATCTTAAACTCAATATGAACGTCAGTAACTCACTACAAATATATGTATATTTTTAATGGAGCCTCGACGGTGTAGCGGAGGGATCTTGCTCATCATGAAGGGTGTTCCCCATAAGGAACAAGTCGCTGTAAATTATCCCGTTTATTACATGGCCAAATTCTCAACAAAGTAACGACATGACTCCCAATATTAATTGAAATGCTTTTATGGATTTAGAAAAAGTTTTTATTGATTTAAAAAATAGTTGTATGTATTGATATAAATTGACATGCATCCGCTAAGAAAAATAGTCCGTTGTGACATCGCGTAAAACAGATTTCGACATGTTACATTAATTGCTTATATCCACACGCCTCTTCTCCTCATATTCACTACCTAAACTAGTTATAAATATGTTTATTTGTACTGTCGGCCGGGTCACTTATTACTGGATAAGCTGCTGCATGAGACAGACACTGACGCTACCCGAAGAGAGGGAGGAAAAAGAGAGGCTCCGTGTATTTTATATATTATACAGTAGGCCTATAGTCGTTATTCATTTGTTTTAAAGCTCAATAAATAACAAAGAAGACCTTTGACCGGCACTTTTATAATTTTGTCCGGAAGATTTCAACTTTAATACACGTTGACTGGCGAAAAACTCTGCCCGGTTCCCCTGCAACCATGACAACTATGCTTCTTCGCTGCTTTTGTGGGGGAAGTTACAGCGCCAGTTACAGGCCCGGCATAAGTACTACAGCGTGAGAAAGACGTGAATCCAGGACAGCTGGATGCGGAAATGGAGGCGTTCTAACAGATGTATGCATATTCGACTAATCACTCCCCTTTGAAACTGTGTTTTTTAATTTTTTACTGACCTATTGGAATGATTTCTTAATTTAGGCTATTTTTTACAACGTGTGTTGGAAGGATTTATTAAATTACTATGAATATTTGGGCTTAAATTAATTGCCATCTTTTAAACTCAGACATTTATCCCTGACTTTGTCATACCATTTTAACAGAGCCCCCCAATTACCCCCAATTATTTAATACAATTTGCGCTTCACCTTAAATATCTAAAATAATGCATTAGAAGAATAAACCTGGCTTTATCCAAAGTTGAGATTTCGATTCCTGAAATGTGTTCAAATATGCACATATTTAATCAATTTAGCAATAATTGCATTAAAATCAGTAGCACGAGAACTTCTGTTTTCTCAGTATAAAACATTGATTTTAATTTCTAACAATACTGAAGGAATAAAAAGAGGAAACAATTGTATATGTATACCATTTATTTTTACGAGTCACAGTTTTTTTAATGTCACAGATATAAATACTATTAGGCTACTTGCAAAGTATATACAGCCTATCTGCGGCAGAAACCAGGGCGAGGTGTCTCTGGATCGGTCTTTCTTGGGCTCCTCAGTCTCTCGTTCACCCGGTTTCGAATTCTATGCCACTGATCCATGGTCAGGCCTGGGAACCGACGGGAGACACTGGACTCAAGTGCCTGCCTTACATTTAGGGGAAGGGGCATTTACCCTTTGCTCCCGCTCCAGTTTGTTACTTTTGCCATGTTGGCATACGTTTCAAATGGCAACATCGCCATGAACATATCGCCCGCATATTTCTCAGGGCGATGCTGTCCCTTCTGAAAGCAGTCCTCGAAGAAAATGCCCTCGCGTTCCGCGGAAACGGCCCTGGTGGCGGTGGGCACATCAGGTCGTGGTGTTGCTGCCGACCCCGGAGTGACCGCTGGATTGGCCGCTGGCACAGTCAGTATGGGAGCGGCCGGACTTGGCACATCTGGCTGCAGAGGCTGTGGGTCTGCGTCTCCGTCTCCCACATGGAACCCAAACAGTCGGCCAACATCAGGCCTGTGCACATCAGGCCACCATCGTGTCAGCCCGCTCCGACTCTGCGGTCTTCTGTGCCAACATCAGTTCGGACACTTGTACCTCCGTGGCGGTCAAGCGGAGTTTAACTGCACGCATTTCTGCGTCACCCAAACTCGCCGTGCACGAAGCCGACTCCGGGAGCAGAGCAATAGGAAACAGACACAAAATATGAATACCAGTGGTCACATGGTAATAAACAAAATATTTTATTGTAAGTATTAATGATTGACAATGAGGGCCAATAGTACGTACCGCTTTCTTTTTAACAAGTCTGACTGTGCTTGTTTTTTTTGGCGCAGGAGACGGCTTCACTTTTTTTGCAGCCACCTGCGGGGCGGACTATAGGAAATAGGAATAAAGAATATAACAAAATTAGACATAAGCACAAGTGAAATTAACAAATAATCACACATACAGTAGGTCTAAAGGGCAGAGTAGGTTATTTACAATCTATCAGCTCACCTGTGAAAGACATTTCACATGATCTGCAGGACGCTGCTGTTGTCTCTGTCACTACCATCCATGGTCACTGTCACTGCCCGATCTGTACTGCGCATGTGCGAGATGGTCCGCCATGGTGGAGAACTCCGGACGGCAACTCTACTAGGACACTTGACACTGTATAGCCACCTTTACCAGCTTTGAGAACACTTTCATGATCAATCATAAACTAGTACTACTTGGGTAACATGTTGACTTACTTTTGACTTTACTTAAGTAGGCCTATTTCAATGTCTTTTACTGTAACAGAGTATTCCTACACTCTGATACTTCTACTTTTACTCAAGTACAAGATCTGAATACTTCTACTTTTACAAGATCTGACCCCCCTGATTTGCATCTGAGGGAATAAACTAATCTGCCAGAGCTCCCTCTACAGTATGCAAATCAAACACACCAACAGTAATGGCTGGTCTTCAGACAGCGCTAATCCCTCTATACAAATCAAACTGTAAACGGTGGGAAAGCACCTACAGTATTGTTTTAAATAATGTTCGGAATGTGACCTGTGAGCCTTTTGAATTACCGTGGGACAGCACATTTTCCATTTTCTCACCCAAATGTATATAAAAGTTACTTCAGATGCTGAAATATTTGTATTTTCCAAGTATAAACATAAACTGTGATACGACTTCTGTGGCTATCTACCAGCGATCATGTTTAATATTAAAGACTACACACATTGATCCCGTATCAAGATCAAATGTGACTGTTTACTCGTTTTGCAAAGATAGAAGCAGAAATGTCATTGCTATATTTGCAGGGATATTTAGAATTTAAAATGCTGCTTGATCGTTAATTTTGTTCTCGACAAACAATATTATGAATCCTCTATTCTATTCTGTTCATGCTGGACTCAAACCCGAGTCCCAATAGCAAAAATCCCTTGTGCCATGCGCGTTATGAGTGTGCCACGGATCATGCACATATGCAGCATGGGAAAATGGTTTAATCTGTTGGAATAGGCTATTTGATATTTGATATTTATACTCTATCACTACTTTTCTTCTGCACCGTTACCAGCTTTGAGAACACTTTCATGATCAATCATTATAAAACATATCATATATAGGCTATTATTCTGAAATGGACCAATCTGCACAATGACTACTTTTACTGTCGCTACTTTCACTATATTTTGATGAGAATACTTTTACTTGAGGAACATTTTGAATGCAGGACTTTTACTGTAACAGAGTATTCCTACACTCTGGTACTTCTACTTTTACTCAAGTACAAGATCTGAGTACTTCTACTTTTACAAGATCTGACAGGCCGACAGGCAGGAAGACTCGAGCATACAGCTCACGCATCACAGAGCAGCATACTGAGTTTAATGGATGTTTCCTTCTGCACTTTCTCTCTCACGACAACAGGGCATGTTTGGTTTTCTCTTTGAAGGGAATAGTTTTGTTGAAGCTGTTGTTGGCCTGTGGGAAAATGTAATCATAAGAAATGACTCCGGAAAAGCTGCAGATAGAGCCATAAGAAATGAATGCACCTGATTATTTAATGTTTAATGTTGTTTTTATAGGCAATCATTTAAGCTTTGTTAGTTCCAGGTTTAATATGTGTAATAAGTTCATTTCAATACGTTTTGCAATAAACATTGAACCAGTCCCGCCCTCGACTAGTACCCATTTTGTAATGTTGGCCCACTGTGTATTTGAGTTTGACACCCCTGCTCTACAGTATGCAAATCAACAGTAATGGCTGGTCATTCAGCCACAGCGCTAATCCCTCTATACAAATCAAACTGTAAACTGTGGGAAAGCACCTACAGTATTGTTTTAAATAATGTTTGGAATGTGACCTGTGAGCCTTCTGAATTACCGTGGGACAGCACATTTTACATTTTCTCATTTACTCAACCAAATGTATATAAAAGTTACTTCAGATGCTGAAATATTTTTATTTTTCAAGTATAAACATACAGTATACAACAGATATAGGCCTACATGCATACAAATTATAACATCAAATGAAATGCAAGTTTCTTCGTGACGCTTCCTTTTCCTCTTTGAAATCTGTCTGTAAACACACATTTAGATACAGTACATTATGAAGCAGGCCTTAATAAAGTAATTAGGGTTAGGGTGTCTGTAATAGAGAACACATATTTAGAAACAGTACATTATGAAGCAGGCCTTAATAAAGTAATAAGAACTGAGAACATGACAAATAATAAGAAAATGTCCCCATGCAAAGGTCCGGAAAATCAAAATGTCTAAGTTGCTTCATGAATTAGTGTGATATTGAAGTAGCCTGTAGCTTTATCAACGTCTGCATGTAATCAACAACTGACTGCCAATCAAATAAAGAAAGTACAATTCAATATGTATTGTCAATGAACATTGAACTATACAGATATCCTCTCCGCTTCTCTCTGCTGCGCTCTCATCTCTTCTTCTGTGTTTCTCTCCCTGTATCGCTCACTCGTCTCTTTCACCCCCTGTCGGCCGGCGGTTAAAATATGGCTGAGATTAAGACAGTGCGCAAGTCACAGAACGAAATGCATTGTGGGACATGTAGTTGCTAACATGTAGTTGCTAATTTATCTTCAATATTTACCCGTACAGCGAGCCGAGACACGGCTAATTACTGGCAGGAACACACACACAAACTCTCCGAAACGCACGCGCACATGTAGCTTTAATATTTGATCGAACAGAGAGCCAAGATACGACTAATACACACCACGTTGTTTACTCACAGTTTGAAAGCAGCGTGGAGAAGTCTTCAGCTGCTCCGCCCAGGAGCAGCGTGGAGAGCTGTGATAAACAGTGATCCGCTCAGATTAAACTGTGATACGACTTCTGTGGCTATCTACCAGCGATCATGTTTAATATTAAAGACTACACACATTGATCCCTTATCAAGATCAAATGTGACTGTTTACTCGTTTTGCAAAGATAGAAGCAGAAATGTCATTGCTATAATTGCAGGGATATTTAGAATTTAAAATGCTGTACAATATTATGAATCCTCTATTCAAAAATATTATTCAGTGTCCATCGACATGAAAATAACTAACTAACTACTTTTCTTCTAAATGAAATGCTGACATTACAAAATGCATGGTTTAATATAATGTAAACATTTACATTATTATTATTTAATATATAAAGACTATATGTTCAAATGCTCTTCATTCAAGCAGCTAGGGTTAGGGTGTACGACAACATTTCTGTATTTGTGAATGAAGCGCCATCTCCTGGTTAAAACCTGAAATTGAAAATCTGGCAACGCCCTCTTGGAAAATAGTGGGAGGGCTTGACCTTCCTCCAAACTGGGAGTTGGCTTGCAGTAGGCAGGAACGGCTAAGCTGGAGTCCGAAAGTAAGTGCTCCATCTGTAGGTTGACTTGCTCTCGTTTATTAATCACCGATGCACAACATGCACGTTACATCATAAAGGTTCCTACCCTATTATGCCTGATACTACAGTAAGTACGGTCTCTTGAGCCCGATGACGGCCATGACCGCTGCCTCCCTCTGCTTTGGCCTCAAGCATTTGAGGGAGGGTCTCACGCAAAGCGCCTGCATGAGCTGTAGCTTGATGCCTCAGGCGCTCCGAGTGACTAGAGTCGCAGAGGTGGCACCTTTCCTCGTCACAACTTCCTCCAACTCAGTCTGGCTGTTCCCGGCGACTTGATGGAGTGAGGCTATGGGTTCACCCCCCAGGTAGAGGGCTAGAAACAGGCTGTCCTCTAAGGTGGATCGGTTAGCTGCCTTCATAGAGCAGATGAAGTCGCTCCTGTTGGCCCTTCAGCCCCGGTGTGGGGGCTACTAGCTTGCCGCCTGGCCCTCCTTCGGTTGCCACACCTCTGCTTGAGGATTCCATGTCGCTATCGGCTTCAGCTAAACCTCTTCTATGAAGGGGTGGAGGACGGGGCCCCGCTCACCCCAGAGGAAGCTTTCCACTCCTCTGCTCAGAGCTCTGCAGGGCATGGAGGCAACCCGGTATCACGGCAAGACGTGAACATGTGACGGTTTACCATGCTGGGAGACGTGAATATGTCACGGTTTCGTCCCTTCAAACGTGACAGTTACACGGTATTGTTAACATGGTCCAACCATGGTCAACCAGTGGAGAAATACCCGGAAGTGTCAAGGAAAGGCTCTATCGCGGCTATTGGTCGGTTTTTATTGTCAAAATTTGATGTTTTTAATTTATTTTGTAATCCTCACACTCGATTTCGCCGATTTTCTTGTTGCCCTAGCTGGTCGACACCTCTTTTAGCAGAAACAAAGGCTACATTCATGTATTAAATCGATGTTAATCCATGTGTGTGGATCAGAGACTGTGTGGATGTGGAATTAACGGATGTGACGTTATGCGATTGCGTTGCCAGGCAACGCAATGTACAAACTCTTCAACTACAACCCTAATTATATTTAAAACATGTTTAGAAGGCCTCACGAAATACTTTAATATAAATTCAAATGTAAATATGAAGGGATGTGTGTAATGTGGTGAGATTGACATTATTCACCCACGGATCTATGGGTTGGGGGGTATTGTTCCGCACGGACATTTTAGTTAACCGGACTCCTGTTGATGTGAAATCCATGGTGAAATCCAAAACATTTTTTAAAAATAAAATAATGTACAAACTCTTCAACTACAACCCTAATTATATTTTAAAACATGTTTAGAAAGCCTCACGAAATACTTTAATCTAAATTCAAATGTAAATGTGAAGGGATGTGTGTAATGTGGTGAGATTGACATTATTCACCCACGGATCTATGGGTTGGGGGGGTATTGTTCCGCACGGACATTTTAGTTAACCGGACTCCTGTTGATGTGACGTCCGAAAACATTTTTTAAAAATAAAATAATTCTTTATTCCGAGTTTGCTTGCTTTTCTCTTTGGAGCTAATCACATAACACAGTTCGGCTGCATTACATATTACATATTTGCCGTAGTTCTGTATTTATAGAGCCCTGCTAAGAAGACGTCTGGACAAACAGGAAGCACTGCCGCCAAAACTGAATGTGACGTGGATCATAAATATCTCCGCAATTAAACAACATCTTACATTTATTTTTCACACAATACGTCTCCTTGCAGTATCAATACTAATTCGGCTGACTTTTATATTTGATCCAATTGGTAGATAGGCTGTATTTACACCATAACGGTGCACAGCTGATAGAATGGCACATCTAGTGGTTAAAGCATGTTATTGAATTATATTATTTTATTATTTTTCACAAAAATGAAACCATCAATAGCAAAAACAGAATTAACTGTCATTAGTAAACCACTCAAATAAAAAGATCATAAGTGGTTTTGTTTTACATATATTTTAAGGATAATAATAGCAATGTAACACTGTCTATGACACTTACTGTAGCCTATAACACTGATTTGAAAAACATATAGAAAAAACGAATTCACCGCCCTTAATAAAGTATTTAAATATACATTTCAGGTGTGCTGTTTTGTTTAGATCATTAACATCTGGAGCTCTTTTAATGTCCTTTTTCATTACTGTTACACCAGGTCTTGTCAAAACCTTTATTCCATATTCAATCCATTTTCAGTTTTTAAAGATATTACTGATTTTCTTTGAATAAAAGAATGTAAATACTGAGTTGAGAGAATAGTCAGGGGATTTGGGTGATGGGAGACACATCTATGGATTCAGAATTGCAATAGCTTACTGTTAAATGACAGATATACCTTTCTGTCTGTGATGTTTTACAAATCAGATATTAGAAGTAAAACATGTGAAATAATATACCAATATCCTGTACAATTATGTGAAAACATGAGTAAAACTACACATCTTCAGATGTTATACATACACAAGTGTCCTATATAATACAAAGTTATTATGGCTGTGTGCACCTTGTGTGCCTAGTGGTTAAAGCACGTTATTGAATTAGTTGTGTATTTTTTGTTTTCGGACGTCACATCAACAGGAGTCCGGTTAACTAAAATGTCCGTGCGGAACAATACCCCCCCAACCCATAGATCCGTGGGTGAATAATGTCAATCTCACCACATTACACACATCCCTTCACATTTACATTTGAATTTATATTAAAGTATTTCGTGAGGCCTTCTAAACATGTTTTAAAATATAATTAGGGTTGTAGTTGAAGAGTTTGTACATTGTCCGTTAATTCCACATCCACACAGTCTCTGATCCACACACATGGATTAACATCGATTTAATACATGAATGTAGCCTTTGTTTCTGCTAAAAGAGGTGTCGACCAGCTAGGGCAACAAGAAAATCGGCGAAATCGAGTGTGAGGATTAAAAAATAAATTAAAAACATCTAATTTTGACAATAAAAACCGACCAATAGGGTATTTCTCCAATGGTTGGACCATGTTAACAATACCGTGTAACTGTCACGTTTGAAGGGACGAAACCGTGACATATTCACGTCTCCCAGCATGGTAAACCGTCACATGTTCACGTCTTGCCGTGATACCGGGTTGTATTAGCTTATTCGTTATTAACGCGTTCCAGGAGAGAAGTTTAGGATAAATGAGAACAATGAGTCTCGACTATAAGTTTCAAATAGGTTACTTTAATGTAGTAAAAGGCACGGTAATGTAACAAACAGGGATCGTTCGAAAAAGGAGGAACACAACTGCAGCTGCGACTCCTCCGGGGGGAAGGTGAAGAAAAGGGCAGAACGGAACTTCTCCCGTCCTTTTATAAATCAGCTAGACTCCCCCTCTGTTTTCAGCTGGTCATTTCCGCTTGTTTCTTCAATGTCCGACGTCACACTAAACAGAGGATCTTTGCATTGCACATTCAACACATGACTCAACACACCTCTTCTCCTTCGTGTCTTAGTCAAAACACACGATTAGTCAGTGGGATGGTAACAGTTAGTAGGGAAATGTCACAGTTCTGCTCTCTTTCTCACCTATTTTCTGCACTCACCTTCCTGAGTCACCTGGTAGCCACACCCTGTATCTCTCTCACTCTGTTACACCCATTAGGCCATTTAGTATTTAGGCTCACTTCACCTTCACATCAGTGCCAGATCGTACTTTGCATTATGCCAGTCTTTCCCGCGTTTACCTCCAGATTGCTCTCCCGGTTTCGACCCTGCCTGTCCCTGACCATCCTGCCTCGCCTCCTCCCTGACCTGTTCTGTACCTGCGACTCCCGTCTTGCCATCTCCTGGACCTCCTGCCTGTCCCTGACCATTCTGCCTCGCCTCCTCCCTGACCTGTTCTGTACCTGCGACTCCCGTCTTGCCATCTCCTGGACCCCCTGCCTGTCCCCGACCAGCCCTTTGCCTTCTATCTGCCGTTTTGTCTGTTACCAGTCTTTTGCCTCCAATAAAGCTGGTTACCGACTATCCCTGGTTTCACGTGTGTTGCACTTTGGTCTTCAGCTCGATTGTGACAGAACGATCTGGCCAGAAATGGACCCACACACCGGGTCTCCTAGAGACCGCTTTGAGAGGGTTGAGGAGGCCCTCCAAAGACAGGAGGTCACGGTAGCTACCTTAGCTGCCGAGACCCACCAGGCAACCTCAACCTTTCTTACCTCCCAGATGCAGCAGATGGCCGCCACCATGCAACAGCTAACCGCTAATATGGCTGCTAACGTTCCTCCGCCCGCCGCTCCGATGTTCGCTCCAGCTCCTGGTCCGATCGGATATGCTCCGGAGCCTCGTGTGGGAACGCCGGAGCGTTACGCTGGTGAGCCTGAGGGATGCAGTCCTTTTCTCACAAGCCGTTCCATATTGTTTTCCCTGCAGCCACACACCTTCGCCTCCGAAGCTGCTCGCGTAGCTTTCGCTGTTAATCACCTGACGGGGAAAGCACGTTTGTGGGGAACTGCGGAGTGGGAGCAACAGACTCCAGCCTGCGCCTCTTTTGCTGCATTTTCCGCGGAGATGCGGAAGGTGTTCGGTTCCGTTCGTCTGGGTCCCGACGCTGCCGGGGGTCTGCTGAGTCTGAGCCAGGGTTCCGGTACGGTGGTGGATTACGCGATTGACTTTCGCACCAGCGGCCGCCGCAGCAGTTGGAACGAGCCGGCACAGTGTGATGCCTTTCTGAGAGGATTAGCGGATTATATGAGGGATGAGCTGGTTTCCTATGATCTCCCTGCTTCCTTGGATGGGTTGATTGAGCTCACCTCTCGGATTGACAGACGGATTCAGACACGGAGAGGAGAGCAGCAGACGCGAGCAGCGGCCCGCTACTCGCGACAACAACTTCCGGTTCCCGGGAGATCTCGACTTCCGGTTTCGGCTGAGAATTCCCATCCCTTCTCTGACTCACGGTACGGGGAGGTCGAGCCCATGCAAGTGGGCCGTACCAGTCTTACTTCAGAGGAGAGGGAGTTTCGGCTAAGAAGTAATCGTTGCCTTTACTGTGGGCAGGCTGGACATAGGGTTTCCCGTTGTCCGGTAAAAGGCAGAGCCCATCAGTAATGGGGAGTATACTGGTGGGCCAAACCTCTGAGCTGATCCCCAATTTAAGACCCTTGTGCCATGCTCGACTCCTTCTGACTGGAAATTCTCAGGCTCTGGCTGTCTTTATCGACTCCGGATCTGATGTCAGCATCATCGACGAGGAGCTCGCGTTACAGCTGGGCATACAACGGGTTCGGCTGCCCCAGCCGGTACCGGCTAACGCTTTGGATGGTCACCTGCTGGGAACGGTGACACACCAGACGACACCGGTCCATATGCTCATGTCGGGGAACCACCATGAGACTATACAGTTTCATGTGCTACGGTCCCCCCAGATCCCTCTGATTTTGGGTTATCCGTGGCTCCGCCGCCACAACCCGAACATTGACTGGAGAACTGGGTCCATCCTAGGTTGGAGTTCCGCCTGTCATCAGGTTTGCCTTAAGCAGGCCGCCGCACCTCAACTTTCTGTGGAGAGGAACCTGGTTCCGGATGTCACAGGGGTTCCGGCAGAATATTTGGATTTTAAGGAGGTTTTCAGCAAGGCTAAGGCGACATCTCTTCCACCTCATCGGCCATATGACTGCGCCATTGAGCTACATCCAGGCGCAGTCCCACCCAAGGCCCGGTTGTACTCGCTTTCGGCACCGGAGAGGAAGTCCATGGAGACTTACGTCAACGACTCTCTGGCTGCGGGAATTATTCGTCCTTCCACATCACCCGCAGGAGCAGGGTTTTTTTTTGTGGCGAAGAAGGACAGGACTCTGAGACCCTGCATTGACTATCGGGGGCTGAACGACGTCACGGTGAAGAATCGGTATCCCCTGCCACTCATCTCGTCAGCGTTCGAGCTACTTCAAGGGGCTACAATCTTCACTAAGCTGGATCTACGAAACGCCTATCACCTGGTACGAATCCGTGAGGGGGACGAATGGAAGACCGCCTTCAACACCTCGTCGGGACATTACGAGTACCTGGTGATGCCATTTGGACTTACCAATGCCCCTGCAGTTTTCCAAGCGTTGGTGAACGACGTACTCCGGGACATGTTGGATCATTATGTTTTTGTTTATCTGGATGACATTTTGATTTTTTCTAAGAACCTCAAGGACCACATCCACCACGTCCAGACAGTCCTCCAGAGACTTCTGGAGAACTCGCTGTTTGTCAAGACGGAGAAGTGCGAGTTTCACACTTCTTCGGTCGCCTTTCTTGGCTACATCGTGGGTCAAGGAAGTGTGGAAATGGATCCCTCTAAGGTTTCAGCAGTTACTTCATGGCGGGTTCCTGAGTCCCGGAAGGAGCTGCAGCGTTTCCTGGGGTTCGCCAACTTTTACAGACGCTTCATCCGCGGCTACAGCACCGTGGCTGCCCCGCTCACCGCCCTGACCTCTTCCAAGGTGTCGT
>CALSBZ010040081.1:4406-16339 GCA_943591055.1 Gobionotothen gibberifrons | reverse complement strand
CACACACACACACACACATGCAGACGCTTACATAAGCTCCCCTGTTCCTTCCTACGTGCATACAGACATCCAAACACACATAGAGAAAAATATGTTTCTAACATGAGGTTACCAACACACAATAACACCCTAGTGACGATCTAATCTAGTTAGTTGACGAAGGCCGTTTCCATCGAACATGGCCCTCAAAGAGTGGTACAGGAATGATTCCTAAAACCCGGAAATTAGTTAGCATTTCACCACTTCCGTCTTTTCAAAGTCAATGTTTTTTTAAAAAGTGTTTCAGATTAGATGCCTGAAATAAGGTCTGTTTTGTTCTACGACACAAAGTAGTCGTAAATTAATCCCCCACTGGTGAATGTCTGAAGCTTTTATGTGTCTTAAAAACAGCGGTTGCTAACAAGTGTCTAAATGAGACTACTAAACGTCATCACGATGAACATTGGCCATCTTTAGCTTAGCGGTGGTGACGTGAAGTCATGTGACCGTGCTGTAGTTCCTTTATAGCCCAACATTAGCCGCCTTTAGCTTAGCGGTGGTGACGTGAAGTCATGTGACCTGATGTAGTTCCTTTATAGCCCAACATTAGACGCCTTTAGCTTAGCGGTGGTGACGTGAAGTCATGTGACCGTGCTGTAGTTCCTTTATAGCCCAACATTAGCCACCTTTAGCTTAGCGGTGGTGACGTGAAGTCATGTGACCGTGCTGTAGTTCCTTTATAGCCCAACATTAGCCGCCTTTAGCTTAGCGGTGGTGACGTGAATTCATGTGACCGTGCTGTAGTTCCTTTATAGCCCAACATTAGCCGCCTTTAGCTTAGCGGTGGTGACGTGAAGTCATGTGACCTTGCTGTAGTTCCTTTATAGCCCAACATTAGCCGCCTTTAGCTTAGCGGTGGTGACGTGAAGTCATGTGACTGATGTAGTTCGTTTATAGCCTAACGTTAGCTTTTTACCTCTCGCAGTTGCATTTAGGCCTCAGAAATTATAATCGTGGTGTTAATATGTGGAGATTATCCTGATGAACAAAACGTGTAAATATATCATAAACCTGTGTTTGCCACAGATCTTTGTTTTCTGCCATATTCAAAAAAATTATCCAATGGAAAATGCCATTGGCTTTTTGTCGAGGGAGCCCTTGCCATGTTGAATTATTATTATTATTATTATGCACTATTGACGGACATTGTTTTCACCATTAGACAGATGCCTTGTAACTAATACAGTTATGATAAAATGTGAATTTACATGTCCATCTTCGTTTCTTATAAAAGACATAGGAGCAAACTCACTTCCCATTGGGCCTTTTTCTGTCCCATTGGTTGTAGAAGTGCATTATTAATTTTGTTACCAAAAAAGTCAGTTCTCTATCTTAACCTCGTTTCCCTGCAAAGCTGATACCGTTTTAAACAATTCCCGAGAATATTCTATTTGCTTTCTTTTAAAAATCCCTGTGCACATAGATCCATCTGTGCACAAGCATTCCTGGGTTTGCAAGAAAGAAAAAACGAAACACAGAAAAGATCTCTTTGCTCAACCCCATTCTGTCTCGCTGTATCTCTCCCTCTCGTTCCCGCGTCATGTGAGGCGAGGAGAGCTCTTGTGATGAATGTAAATGCTGCTCCTCCCATTCCCCTTGTTCTCCTAAATTACAGCAACCTCCTCTTTCCTCTCTGTCTGTCTGCATTCACCCACAGCCCCGCAGATCGTCCTCGCACGTCCACCGGCGGCTTTCAGCATCCATACAAACACGTTTAGAAATACAGTAAACATGCATGAGTCAGACGTGACACACAGGCAACGATACGAGACGGGTAATACACCTCCAGCATGTATGATGATCACTCTGTGTGAATACTTCCAGTACAGCATGGAGAGAGACTGCCATACACTAATATCCCGATCTATGCATTGTTCATCATTAGAGACAAGGCAAAATTATTAGGGCCGGGACTCGATTAAAACAATTAATCTAATTAATTAGAGGCTTTGTAATTAATTAATCGAAATTAATCGCATTTTTAATCGCATATAAATATTTGACCTGAGAACAGTGAGAAGCAATTTTTTTCACATGGATTTTAGTATACCATTGAATAATGACTGAATACATAAGCTTAAGCAACAAAACATTGTTTATTTTTTTTCAAGGTGGTACTTAACCAAGACCAACAGAAAAGTGCCATTTTTGCCGTAAAGTGTAGCAATAGCATATTTAGGAATATAGTACATTTCAGAGATTCAGGTAGCCTATAGGTAGGTAGACCTTCTGTAAACTATAACACTTTGTTTTTAAGTAAAACACAATACTTTCAAGTACATTCAGAACATTGGAAACCCTGACTATTAGAAAACATCTCTCTGTTGCTTCAGAGGCCATAACAGACTTTGTTGATTTACCAACAGTTTTTTGCAGCCCCTTATCTTCTACCACTCCAAGTGGTCTACAGTCGAGTGCAATCCAGTGAGCCAGGGAGTTGGTTATTTGTTCAGACGTGGACTTAGTTATCCTGGCCCTGAAACCAGTCATCTGGTTGAGAGTGGGTTGGGTGTGTGGGTCCTTGTACTCGGAGTCGGGCTAACGTCCACGCTAGCTTCCACGCTAGCTTCCACGCTAGCTGCTATATGTTTAGCATTGAGGTGATACTTGAGGCTTAATGTGCTGCGGTGATATGCGAATTCCTTTTTGCATAATTTGCACACAACCGTGCTCTTATCGACGCTTCCATCCGTCCGTTTTTTAAAACAAAATGTCCCATCCACGGGGCCAACCAACGCGGTCTCATCAGCTTCTTCGTTCATGTTTGACTAGTGTTCACTGTGGTTTGTTGTTGTCTGAAGTCATGCACGTTAGTTGGTGCTCCAGTATAATCGGTACGCCTGAAACTCATCCAGTGAGAAACGTTCCGCGGTGCAAAAATAAGTGCGATTAAAATGCGTTAATTTTATTAACGCGTTCATTTTTGTGTAATTAATTAATCTTAATTAACGCGTTAAAGTCCCGGCCCTAAAAATTATATATCTATAAAGTTGGATATTCTTTTTTTTCGTAGGATTTTACATTATGCAGGACAGAAATGGCAAAGTGCACTACAGAACTTTTGAAGGCAGTGCTTTTTGGGGTCATTTATGTGGCAGTAAAAGGACATTTAGTCAGAATTCAGAACGAGAATGCCTTATTTATTCACGAGGGGGAAATTAGTTTTGTGACGGATGCAATATTTAGAATAAAATAATGACAGTCTTATATAAATATATGCAAAAAAAAGTCTCTTAGCCAACTGGACACAGCGTGAAATGAGGCAGGACATCCTCCACAGCAGAGACCCTTTTAAGACTTATGTCATGGTGAGGACAATCGGGAACTCTCGGTACAGTCCTTGTTGATCCAAACAGCCATTTAGACAACACTGGAAATGTTGCTGATTTAAAATGTTGTTGTAGGAGATGTTGTTGAGGAAAACGTGGCCCGAGTCTGGAAGATATCGATGGAAACGTAGTCGGATATATCCTGGGTTCAGCCATGTTTCCATAAAGTACATCAAACTACACTTCAGATATTCCATCTGACTCCTGGCTGACACCGTTAGCTCGTCCGTTCCATTAGCTAGTGATCTTACGTTTATGTCGAGAGGGGGAAAACATAGACTTTCCTTCTTCAATCTGGACCCAGCTCTCCTCCTTCATGTCTTCGGTTTACCCTTCATCCTGTGTGTGTCCTACTCCAGATTTGAGTAGGGATAGCTGTTGTTTTCCGACCACCATGTCAGCCAACTTTAGCACGATTAGCTTCTCCATGGTGTTAACAAGGTGTCTGTCTACACGACAGTGGTCTGGATGCATAATGGCAGCAAATTCACAGCGAAGAAACCAACTAAATCTCTCCTTACAAGAACGTTTAGAGAGGGTGCCGCTCACAAACTTACTAGTAGGAGTTACTTTTGGAAGAAATAACAAGTAAGGTATAGAAAGATAGCTAAACATTGAAAATAGGAATAATCTGGTAGAACAAATGCACGGTCATGCATGCACACTACTACTAATGAGAAGTATAAACACTTTGAGAACATTTCACTAGAGTTGTACATCCAATGAAACATTTAAAAAAGGACAAACTAGTCACATGGATAACTTATGGAAGTAGAGCTGCCCTCAATCTTCTCAGTTTCCCCCCGTTTACAGAACACCACAGTGTTTTCTGTCAAAACCAACTCCACCAATAGAGCTTGGCGCACAGCGACATGTACATGCACGAGATGACAACTCGCAGCAATCTATTCAGTGTCTTAAAACCATCTGAGAAACAGAGTACATGATATTGTCTGCACGCAACACAGCTTTTAGGAGTTTGACAACCTTGGCGGTCCCGTGTTTTTCTGGTTATCTAACGCTTACATGTACTGAATGTACCCAGCATCCAGAACAGTCACTTAATAAACCGATGTGACCTAAAGGAGGAGTTAGTTACTATGGCCAAAGTCTAGAATATGTTCTATCAAATCATTTATAAAAGTTTTAACCGGGAATTTGTAATTTAAAGCGAAGTAATTATAAAAGATCTGAATTATACATCACATAATATAATATTACAGCTATGCTAGCCATGGCTAAAGGCTAATCGTTTGCTAATTAGCACTAAACACAAGCTGAGGCTAACGGAAATGTCATTAGTTTTGCTGGTATTTTCTCATAACGCATTTATAATTTAAATTCTGTGTGGCTTGAGGAAAAATTAGACAATCACTGAAGTTATTACAATTTCACAAATGTCATGACAATCAATGTAATAGTTGACGAGAAACTCAGAAACTCATAACCATGAAATGCAATCCTCATTGATGAAAAGTCAGAGGATTTACAACCGTCATTAGGAACAATGGTGGGAAACTTCTGCACAAACATGTGGTAGATGTTGAGATATTTCTCAGGATAAAGGTGAACATTTTCACCTGCAAGTGTTGCTGAAATGAAAGATCAGGGGTCATTAGGATTCATCCAAAACCTGGACACCCGGCTGTCAAGGTTCATATATTAAAGCACTTACCACCACTGTTTACATGCAATCTATTTAATATTTTTTGAGATGTATCAGTTCAGAACAGAGTTTTTTTTCCAACCAACAGACCAACTTTGCCATCCCTTAAGCCACATGTGTCAAACTCAAGGCCCGGGGGCCAAACCAGGCCCGTGGTGGATTTAATTTCGGCCCGCAGGATAATTTCTAATTACTATTAGATCTGGCCCGCCGGTATATTGCACGCACACCTTCACTCCATCCTGAGGGTCTCCTCAGCTCAGAGCCTGACCCCAAACATTGATGACCTTGCACCCAAGATGAGATGCCAAGTATCTGAACTAGCATCACAGAGCAGCACACTGAGTTTACATGGATGTTTCCTTCTGCACTTTTTCTCTCACGACAACAGGGCATGCTTGGTTTTCTCTTTGAGGGAAATAGTTTTGTTGAAGCTGTTGTTGGCCTGTGGGAAATGAAATAATCATAAGAAATGACTCAGATAGATAGAGCCATAAGAAATGAATGCAACTGATTATTTAATGTTTAATGTTGTTTTTATAGGCAATCATTTAAGCTTTGTTAGTTCCAGGTTTAATATGTGCAATAAGTTCATTTCAATAAGTTCTGCAATAAACATTGAACCAGTCCGGCCCTCGACTAGTACCCATTTTTTAATTTTGGCCCACTGTGTATTTGAGTTTGACACCCCTGCCTTAAGCCATGATGTCAAAACAGTTAAAAAAACCATATTAAAACTTTAGCTAAAGTTAGTTTTCGGTATCTCAAAGTACTTAAATACCCTCTTTAAACAACATTACATTGTATTGAGGTCATACAGTTCATCAACACCATTATTATCAAGCCTCTGGACACTTTTTGTTATTACCACCATTACCATGTTCTGTATCATCAGCCATCACCATATTTTATATATATTATCAATAGAACACCCCCCGGTGGGCATGCAGTTATTTGCATTAGCTGCTGTGTTTGTTCTCCGTCACATCAGACACTTGTTTGGTAGACTGCAGCTCTGTCTGCCAAAGTCTGATTTGCATTAGCAAAGTCAAACAGGCTTAATAGACTTTTATTGGCATGAGGCGCCGGGCGCTGAGGGGGGCTTTCAGACAATGTAATATGCTAATAAACAGAGCGCTGTGTACTAGGACAACAACAACAACAACAACAACAACACAACCTCACAGCACCCACTCTATAAGCCTGCATAAAAAAAGCATTTACCTTTGTGTATTTGACATATCAAAAGGCCCCTTTCATGCTTTTTGGGGGTTTTCCCTCTCCTGTAGTGTGCTATAGGTTTCTGTGCATGTCAATGGTCTCCAAAGGCTAACATTCCAAAGATTCCTCTAATTGGAGTTTCTCTCCCACAACTGCCCCAACACCCCTAAAACGCCTCCATTGGACCCCTTTGTTTACTTCTGTAACATAGTGACATCATCATATGACACTTCAGTTCCATTGGCTAGCGCTCCAACACATTGTACGTGATAGGCTAAGAGTCGACTCTTTAAAGTAGAGACACTACATACTGATATGAACCTGAACATCAGCAGGAGAGGACTCTTTAAAGTAGAGACACTACATACTGATATACACCTGAACATCAGCAGGAGAGGACTCTTTAAAGTAGAGACACTACATACTGATATACACCTGAACATCAGCAGGAGAGGACTCTTTAAAGTAGAGACACTACTTACTGATATGAACCTAAAATGAGCATGATAGGGCCTCTTTAAGTTTATTTCTACTAGTAAAAGGAAAGATAGCCTGCCTGGACTATTTATAATACAAGATCTGAGTATTTCTTCCAACACTGGACACAGCTGATACTGTCTTTCGATACTTCCTACAACTTATGCCAAGGTTATTCTGTGAGATAAGATTTAGGAAGTATCTCTTGTTTTGGATAAAGGGGCTAGTTGATAATCGCATCTGTACCTACAGCGTGTTGGACATCACGTTCCATCAAGTAGATTCTGCAACACACTTTTATATCAGTAAGTGATGCCAGTGACAAAGATAACAACCCAAAAAAGAGAACCAAATGTGTAACCGCTTGTACGATTAGATCTCAGTGACAAACAAATGAATATATACAGAGTAAGGTGGACTTCAAATACGGTACATCGAGCAAGGTTAGCAAGATACACAGAAAAGTGACATTCAAGTCACATTTTGCACCCAGAATAGTTTCATCTGTCCTTGGATCGATGCAGTCCGACTCCTGAATTGTTTGCAGCGTATTTTCGAGAAGAAGAGACTAGTTTTTTAAGGAATAAGGAAGGTGGTAATCTACATTATTGAAGGGTTGTATTGAAAGCAGTTGGACCCAAACGCAGAACAAAAGGGTTATTCGACATATTTTATCAAGCGATGTACAGAAAAGCAAGTTTACGGAAACTTCAAGTGGCTTATAATGATGCCATGAGAATATTGCTGAAGAGATATCGATGGTGTAGTGCAAGTGAAATGTTTGTGGCTGCAGGAGTCAATACTCTAGAAGCTGTTTTAAGAAATCTCATGTATAAATGTATTTGCCGGCTTAATGACTCTGATAATGAAATCCTCTTGGCCTTATCGAACATAAGGTTTAGTACACGCTACCAATCGCAGCTGTGGAGACATTGGTATAGTTGTCTCTTTGTAGGACACTGATTTAAATTATTCTTAAACTATGAATTCTTTTTATGCTGTGTATGTAATTTATTATATGTAATGCCTTGTATTTTATCTAGACCCTGAGTCTGTAATAAAGTTTTCATTCATTCATATAGTTTGTAGTTTAGCCACCACGAAACCGCAGTTTACACGAATTAACTTCGACTTTTCCTAATCTTAACCATAGCTTATTGTAGAAAGAAACAACATTATTTTCAGTCATGGTTATCCTTGCCAAAATAACAACGATATTCATCCGATTATCCACCAAATATTTCCAAAACTCGTCCAAAAAATATCACTAAAACATACTGGATTTATCATGAATGAGGCTGTCATAGAATCCCACTGCGTAAATAAAGGATAAAGAAATTAAATATAAATAAATAGCCAGATTGTGTGACTCTGTTCTCTCCTACATGATTAACAATTGCTGTATTTTTAAATCAGGCTTTATTTTTCACACCTTAAAGGAGGGGTAGGTAAGTTTGAGAAACCGGCTCGAGATACACTTTTTGTTATATTCCATGGAATGCTCTTAATATCCTGATAGCAATGCATATTCTAAGTGCTTTGAAAAAAAATCCATAAAAAAAATTCATCTGTGGAAGCCGTAATACTGTAAAAACTACGACCAATTATTTTAGCCGGGCCGGCTAAAATAACTGGTTGGTCGACCTGTCTGTCAGCCTTCAATCTCGTGCACACACACACACACACACACACACACACACACACACTCGTGCAGTCATTGCACGCCGTTATTGGCCGTGTTTCCCGTGAGCTCCTCGGTCAGTCCTCCTGTAGCGGCTCAGTCCTCCTGCAGCGGAGCTGAGCTCTGCAGGAGGACGCGTTCACCATGGCAGAGTTTGCTTCAACATCGTCTACCGGTCGCAAAAGAAAAACTGTAATGGAGCAAATTATGAAGAAAAAGAAAGTGGAAACTAGGAGAAGTCAAACCAGAGTCAATATCGGAGTTGCTTTTCAACTATGGCGACTATTTACGGAGCACACCGAGCTGATATGTAACGTTACCGGCGCAGCCTGCTCTCGTCAGCTAGACGTAACATTTGTAATACATTTTCACAAAACAAACATGCTAGCTTCAAAAATATAAGCACTGACAATAACTGTGTTATACATTTGTTTTACATTCATTATCATGATCTTGTGCGCGTTCATGTGTGTTGGAGGAGGTGCTCTGTAGGAAGTCTGAAGGAAGGGGCGGATTCTTTTCGGTTTGTGTACTTTGGAATTTTTGTGCAGCCGAGGCGGTTTCTCAAACTTACCTACTGCTCCTTTAACAGACAGCTTATGGAAACTGCAATCGACTTATTTTGAGTGCTTTTACTGCGACAAAGTCGTCCCTGATATGGATGGATGTGTTGGCCGGCAGATGTGATGGCCACAGGCGACGCGATGGTCTGTTACTGTCCGTTAATTAACCTTCATTCAAATAAATGCCTTGTGGTCCCAGTTTAATTTAACACACCTCGCATCAAGGTAGCAATAGTGTCAGCTCTGATGCTATTTTTAGGGCTGTAACTTTGGAACATTATTAGATGAATCATGTTGCTGTGAAAGTTGTAAATTAAAACGTTAACCGTTGGATGCTTTTCAAGTTTGCACATCTAATTAGCATGCAAACTCTACTGATTGCTCTTCAACTTGATGTGGTTCTCTTTTGTAGATTCAGACTTCAATGGTCTTTTTAAAAATCTGCCATCTCTCTTGTTCACCCCCTGCGTATTGTTGCTTACTTTAAATGCTAATGAACACCTCGATTGCTTTTTAAAATCCCAATCATTAAATGTGGTCTCCATGTTTTGGAGTTTAAACTGAGAAAGTTGTGGCAGCTTTTGATCCAAGGTCATTATTGGGACACACAAGGCTTCGGGGGTCTTCACCACTCGGCTATCTCTGGGCACAAGCATCACTTTTCTTTTTTCTGTTACACCCTGCAGGAGTTTCCTTTATCAAGAAGACTATTCATCCGAATCTGTTTTAGCAGCAAACTGTTTTCAAAATAATTGTCTTCTTGCTGATTTATATGGCAGCGGCAACACGATCGCTTTCTGCTCATGATAAATGGAACCTGCATCGCACATTGAAACACACATCAACCCTTAACATCAGTGGCATAACAAGGTTGTGATTGGCCCCGGTTGTGATTGCCCCCCCCCCCCCCCCATCGCCCCAAACATAAGTGCACACTGATGCGCTCACACACGCACAGACATACACAACCACTCAGAAACGCCACATGTAGGCTATCAACAACAGCCTACCCTGGCCTCAGACCGCCACAGCCTGACAACGGCACAGCGAACTAAGAAGAGGGTTACACCTGTTTCCTTGATGTTTGTCTCTGGGGAATCGGCCGGTAGGCCTACATAGACCGGTTGCTATAATATAGCTTTTGATCTTGGCGTCGGGGGTCTCAATAGCGCCATAGAGTCCCCTATCGGTTGGGGCCCTTGGGGGAACTGTTAGACCCCCGCCGGGCACAGCCAGATCCAGCCTCTCCTCTTGGCTGGCTGGAGAAGAAGGTTGCACAGCCACGGATACAGCTTCACTTGTGGAGCTAGATGGCAATGATGGTGGTGAGGCAGGTGAGCTATCGTTAGCCTCCGGCTCCGTCAACATTGCTAACGTTAGCGCTCGATTTCGAGGACGATGTATGACAAAACAATTTTTTTTTCAGTGTATCTGTTACATCTCCCTGTTCTCTCTTGTCCTTTCTCTTTTGAGCGCTGCTCTTGTGCTTTGGTTTGCTGTACATTATAAATGTAAGCTATTACATTTTTTATAATGCTGCCGAACTTGCTGCTGCTAGCTACAGTACAGTACAGGTTGATTAATTTAAACGGTTCGCTCGTCACGCAAGGTATCACATGACATGAAAGGGAGCAAGGTCATTGGACAGACAAATTACAAATTAATTTAGGTTGCTTTGTGACTTTGAAGACTGCGTGAACCGGTCAATGCCATCGGGGCAAAAATATATATATAAAAAAAAGGATTATATATATATTTTTTTTTTTTGCGTGGGCCCGGCGTTGCACCGGCGTTGCACCGGCGTTGCACCGGCATTGCACCGGCTGCACCATCGATAGTTATGCCACTGCTTAACACAATACGTGTTATCAGGACAGCAGAAAGTCTACATATCTTCCGTAGAAGATTCAAATGTCACCTTTTTTTAATGCTCCTTGGCCGTTAAACCCTAACCCTATCATCAAAAGAAAAGTTGAAGTTCTTCACTTTCAATACAATTGCTTATTGGAAGAAAATGTACCTGCAGGGTTTTAGCTGTTTTGAGGAATGCCTATGGTTTATTGTGCTTATGTAAGTTGTTTTGCCTAACAGCGTCAGTTATATGAAATGTATTGTAGCATCAGGAACAACAACAGCAGCTCTCTATATATGAACCTACCTTTTATATACACTTAGGATTTCACCTGACCCATATGAATAGCACTGCAGTGAGTAACAATCTGTTCCTGTATTGAGAGGAACAACAATCTCCCGCGCCCCAGGGCGATGCCGAGGGTCGGGAATGTGCTGCTTCCTCGGCTGGTATCAACATCGTGATTCTCCGTATCAGAGACCTGATAATATTAAACTTTATCATATCAGCCGGTGAGTCACTGTGTGTTCTGGCCGGAGAGTTCAAGCACATTCTCAGAAGTAATTCAGGCCATAGCGAGTGTCACCTGGAGAGGGGGCGTGATAAACTACCTCAGCCCAAAAGGTTATTTTGGGTTGTTTTTTTGCCTGAAACGCCTCCATTGGACTCCTTTTGTTTACCTAAGGAACATAGTGACATCACTAAGTACCACTAGCGCCTCTATTGGATGGTGCTCCAACACATTGTACGTGTTAGGCTAAGAGGTGGGACATCTCTAAGCGGTTGATCAATCACAACAGAGCCGGCCAGCTAACCAATCAGAGCAGACTGGGCTCTCGTTTCAGGCAGAGGGTGAAAAGAGGTGCTGCAGCACAGACAGTATGAGAAAAGGACTCTTTAAAGTAGAGACACTACATACTGATATACACCTGAACATCAGCAGGAGAGGACTCTTTAAAGTAGAGACACTACATACTGATATATACCTGAACATCAGCAGGAGAGGACTCTTTAAAGTAGAGACACTACATACTGATATACACCTGAACATCAGCAGCAGAGGACTCTTTAAAGTAGAGACACTACATACTGATATACACCTGAA